>CM035806.1:98195279-98402779 GCA_020466095.1 Chlorops oryzae
TCCCGTTTTCGCGCCACTTCCTCGCTACTTCTTAAAATTACCTCTAAAGGTAAAAAAAAATTTTTTTTTAATTTTACACAGAAAAAAACTTTCACAACAAAGAAAATAAAAATTTAAAAAATTTTTTCAGTGTATTCCCGTTTTCGCGCCACTTTATCGCTACTTCTAAAAATTACCTCTGAGTATGAGTTTTAATTAAAACAAAATTTTATTAAAATCAAAAGGTAGTTTTAGGAGATATTAACAAAAACGTAAGCCCATATAAAAACTCTCAGTACTGATATAATGCGTATGCAGAGGCATCACTTATACGGCAGGTTGGACGTTATTCAAATATTTATTTTTGCGCATGTTCGAACTGTGATGCATGATAAATATAAAAATTTTTCGATGCATACTTTTGTGGTATTCAATTTGATGGGACTTCATGCCAAACTTCGAGCGCGATTCGGCACAGGATATCGTCATCCAATCCCAATAATATTTAATATTTAAGCGAATAGGACCATTTAGAAAAAATAAAATATAGGGTATGCCTTAAAGGAAAATGACTTCCATTTTTTTGGGACACTCTAATGTACATTAGAGTGTCCCAAAAAAATTTTTTTTTTCGAAATTCATAGTAGCACAGGCGGTTTTTGAATGCTTGGAGGTAAAGGACTTTCTACAATTTTTTTCCGATTTTTTCGAAAACGTTTAGAGGTCGCGCAAGCTCAGTTTTGTCTAGTTAACAGAGCTTTACAACTTTTTTATATTTTAAGCATATTCCCATTTATGTCGCACTCTGTTTCAGTCTTTCCGCCATCGTGCCAAAAGAAAAATGTTCAATCTTTCCGTCTGTGTCGAAAGAGCAAAAGGTTCGATTGATCTCATGGTCTATTTTCAACAACAAATTCAAATTTTTTGAAAAATTTGCGTTAACAGTATAAAAAAGGTGTGATAACTTCTAAAGTTACTATGAAACCATGGAAAACTAATGATACAGTTTGATTCACTATGCGTTTGTTGAAGCGTGTTAATATTAAATTATTTATTTAATTTCGCGGTGGTACGGAAAAAACCCCAAAAACAATATGTTGCATACACAAAGGGGTAACTTTTAACATTCCCTGCTTATGTGATTGAAAAATTCTCTAGGTTTTCTGTTAATATATCAGAGCTCTGTAAAGTGCTCTGGAAACTTTTTGAAAAATATATTGCATACTTTAAGTACTAGTCCTATTTTCATCTTTAAATGCAATTTTATAATATCTACGCGAATTTGTCATAACTTTTTAAGTCAAAAAACATAGTTTTATAGGTCGTACACAGCTTCTTCCCTATCTATATATATAAAAATTAATTGCTATTCGTTATCTCGCTAAAACTCGAGAACAGCTGAACGGCCTTTTCTATGTTCCATACAAACGTTTTGCGCGCGCCTTTTATAAAAAGTATAACTCAAGAACGGCTGAACCGATGTGGCTGAAAATTGGTGGAGAGATAACTTAGAACCAGGAGGCGGACATTGAGTACTTTTTATTCTATTCCCCTGGTGGGAGGGAGAGAGGAAGAGAGGGAGAGTGTGTGATGTGGCTAGGATGACTGGTAGGGCTGGAAAAGGGTTGAAGAATGGGGTGCTCAGTGGGCGAATGGAAGAGGAGATAATTTCAATCGCAGAGTGGGCTCAGAAAAAGAGAAAAGGATAGATGAAGATGGATATGAAGGAAGGGATAGATTACGACTTTTATGTGACGAAGAGATGAATGGTGCGATTTTAATAACAAATAGCAACCAGTATATATTAAACAATTATATGACAAAGAAATTACTTGCTTTAAAAAATTAACATCAATCACCTATGTATTCTTACCTCTTACACCTTTCTTAGATCTTCACGAACACCAAGACCAAAGTAAGATATATCCGTTCAGCCGTTCTCGAGTTTTAGCGAGATAACGAATAGCAATTAATTTTTATATATATAGATAGGGAAGAAGCTGTGTACGACCTATAAAACTATGTTTTTTGACTTAAAAAGTTATGACAAATTCGCGTAGATATTATAAAATTGCATTTAAAGATGAAAATAGGACTTGTACTTAAAGTATGCAATATATTTTTCAAAAAATTTACAGAGCACTTTACAGAGCTCTGATATATTAACAAAAAACCTAGAGAATTTTTCAATCACATAAGCAGGGAATGTTAAAAGTTACCCCTTTGTGTATGCAACATATTGTTTTTGGGGTTTTTTCCTTACCACCGCGAAATTAAATAAATAATTTAATATTAACACGCTTCAACAAACGTATAGTGAATCAAACTGTATCATTAGTTTTCCATGGTTTCATAGTAACTTTAGAAGTTATCACACCTTTTTTATACTGTTAACGCAAATTTTTCAAAAAATTTGAATTTGTTGTTGAAAATAGACCATGAGATCAATCGAACCTTTTGCTCTTTCGACACAGACGGAAAGATTGAACATTTTTCTTTTGGCACGATGGCGGAAAGACTTAAACAGAGTGCGACATAAATGGGAATATGCTTAAAATATAAAAAAGTCGCAAAGCTCTGTTAACTAGACAAAACTGAGCTTGCGCGACCTCTAAACGTTTTCGAAAAAATCTGAACAAAATTGTAGAAAGTCCTTTACCCCCAAGCATTCAAAAAAAGCCTGTGCCAAAAAAAAATTTTTTTTTTGGGACACTCTAATGTACATATATGAGATTTGTAAAATCCAATACGAATTTCCACAGGAAGCGACTCGACTATCACTTATTTCTGGAGATCAAGCGACCTACACTCGAAGCATTCGAGTAATGGGAGACATTTATCGAAAAAAATTAGATATAGACGTAAGTAGTAGTATGGACAAATGCAGCTAAATAAGATTTTTCTGTACGTAAGGAAGAGAAATATCTTATTTTCGCCATGATTTTTATACCGAGCTTAAGCAGGGCATATTAGTTTTGCGCAGATCTTGTAACAGCTGGAACTAAGCTCCGCAGATATAGACAGATATATATAGTACATATATAAAATTTAGAAATGCCGGTCTGTCCGTTCGTCTGTGGTCAGGTCTCCTTCCAAACGGCTGGACCGATGATGTCAAAATTTGGCACACAGGTATGTTGAGCCCCGAGAACGATGCTAAGTAAAACTGGGCGATATATGTCCACTGCCACGCCCAAAAATCGAGAGGTTTCGCAGTTTTCCGAAGTAAAAGGCGTAGAAACTTCATATTTGACCAATCAAATGTGTAGGAGAAAAGTAGATGTTGTGTTCCGCCCACTAGCAAGGCAACAAAAATAAATTTTCTAAACTTCCGGGAGGGAGCGCAAAACATAGTGTGTAAATAGTGTCGCGACGCTGGGTATATGAAAGTCGGTCTTAACCGACTTTAGCTTTTTAATTATTTGTCCTTTATTTTGTCGATTTCGTTTCATTTGATCGATTTGATTTCAGCGTGCTTTTCGTCAATACGAACAAGCAATGGGAACCTCTGCTGCTTTGGGTGATCGAATGGCGCAAATGGAGGCAATGGATGGAGCCGCACGCTGCTTGGAAACTTTGCGTCTACAACACAAAATATGCAACTGTCGACCCCTAGAGTTTAACACACGTCTTTTAGAAGTTGCAAGCTCGATTGGTGCGAAGGTAAAAAGAGACTAGAAATTGCTTTGTAACTGACAGACAATTTGATTTGATTTTTTTTTACAACTATTAATTTCCTCCTTCATTTAATTTACAAAAGCTTTTAATGCGTAAAATTCGAAGTCGACTGGCGCTTATATATCGGGCATTGGGTGACGAGGAACAATACAATACTCATACGCGCTTGGCTGGTCAGACCGACGCTGCACTCGGACTGAAATGCGGTGCATGCGGTGAGGTTTTCGGACTTGAACCTGACGCTTTAGAGGCACTTCCGTGCGCGCATATTTTGCATGCTAGGTGAGGCAATGTCAAAACGTATTCATCATTTTTTGCGTTTGTAAAGTGCACAATCTCGTATTCATTTAGATGCGCGAATGATCTCTTGCGGCGCCGTGAAAAAGGAAGAGCTTGCCCCGCTTGCAATAAAATGCTTAACTCCCGCTTGCATTTGAGTAATAATAATATCGATGCCGGTGGTGGTGGTGGGGTCGCCTCAACGACTAACATCCTGGACGCCAGTGGGCTTCAAAGTGATGACTTTTTGAGTCCCTTCGAGGCGGACGACGTAGAAATGCTGCCGCCGCTTAAGCATCACGGTAGCAGCAGCAAAGGCGACAGTAGCAGCGATAAAACAATTATATGTAGCGGGCTAAATAATAATGCACCTCCGAACCTGGACAGCACGACCCATCTATTGGCAACAAATTCACCCAAGACGCTCTACCGCAGCAATCTATCGCTGGCTTCATTGAGCCTGCGTGCCTCGAGCTTAACAATCGACAGCAGCCGCAACGCAACGTCCTCCGTTTGAAAAAAATCCTAATAGAATATTTAAGTTGCTCCTCATCCAATCCAAGTTTTGCTTCTTTGCAATATCGAAATGCGTATCATGTGTTATGTATGTTATGTACCTAAGTATTTATGTGCCGATGCTCAAGATTTAAACTATATATTTTTGACGAGCTCCATTGGTCCGCAAACCATTGACTTCAATGCTAAATGTTTCTTCAAGTAAACATACGCATATTTCCATTAACATCAGCGAGTAGCGATGAGAAATCAACCAACGAAGTGGACAATTATTTACTAATTTTATATAAAGGGCCCTGTATTATTATTTAAATACAAGAGTCATAAATTCAGCAATATTGCTCTCGGAATCAAAAAAAACAATTATGATCTATACACCTACGCCTTGAGCATATATTACACAGCGCGACATGTGCATCAAGTTAGCTTGCACTTTTTCGAATTTCCCGAAAAATATTATTGTGCTGTAATGTGCCCAGTTTGTGCTATCATGTGCCGTTTCGAAAAAAAAAAATTCCTCAAGGGATGCCATTTTTATGAGGAGGTCCTTTTTGTCGTGTCAAGTTAGCCGGTAATGAGTCTTAGCTCTAGGATGTTGCCAATCCACGAGCTGATTGTTGGGTCAATTCTTGCGGCAGAGAGCTCCTTTGTTATGGCCTCTCTCGTTACATTATTGAAAAATGAAGAACTTGACACGATAAAAAGGACCTCCTCATAAAAATGGCATCCCTTGAGGAATTTTTTTTTTTCGAAACGGCACATGATAGCACAAAAAAAGTAGAGGTGACTTGACAAAACTGAGTATGAGGCGTTGATATACTCATCGAGCACTTTCAAAAACAGTCGTCAAATTTTTGTTTAAAATGGCGCGCAGTGTTATTTGTACGGGGAAGCCGAATGCTTACAACGCGACGATTTCTTCGTTAAGCACTGAGAGCATCTATATGAACTTTCGTTTTTCTAATTATCTGAAAAATCCCCCTTTCGATTTTAATGAAAGGTGATGCTTGGAGGTTTCTAAAAGTAAGCAGAGCAATGCGTCAAAACTGGAATATACTGAAAAAATAATTAATTTTCTTTTCTTTTTTGTCAAAATTATTTTCTCAGTGTAAAATAAAGATAAAATATTTTTTGGTTCCCTGTTATATTTGCAATCAGCCAACCTTGGTTTCATCTTTTTATTTTAATTACTTTTTGAGATGAAAACGTACAAAAACGGCTTACCTACAGTATTTTTAGGTAATACCCAAAGCGTATTTAACTAGGTGGTGGCGATAGTGTAACAACATTTTTTAAAAATTCTGAAATGCCAAAATCAGTTCACGCCTGTTTGAATTTTCTTCAAATATAAAAATTTTAACTTTGTTAAAAAATGTAAGCGTTCGAAATTCAATACAAAATTTTGACAGTTCCGAGTTGAAAAAAGAAAGAACAAGAGCAGTTCCTACTGCCACCACCTATTAAATACACCTTGGTAATACCAATCGAAAATTTAACAAAATTATAAAATCGCATTCTATGGGTCGCAGTTGGAAATACTCTTTACGAGCAAAGACTTATTTTAAAGAAAAAATGAGTTTTAATTCGTAAAAGCAGAAATATTTTTGATGAAAATTCTACAACTCAAATTCGATTTTATTTTCTTGCAAAATAATACGGATTTTTCACTCGAAATCCCTTTGATTTAAATATAATCTTTTCATTCGAGTAGAATGTAATATATTACAGATCCTGATAAAGACTTCCCAAAAATCCCTAACCTTTCAAATAAATAAAAAAAAAATATCGTCTACACTTGGAGTCAAAGGCGTAGAATGACCAAAGAACATGGTCAAGTCAATGGTTATGTAAAGAGCTGAAATTTTCAACACCATCTGACGCATTCAATATTAATATTTATTTAATTTAAATTTGAGAACCTAAAGATTAATATTAAACTCCATCAGAAAGGAATAAGGCAAATTCGATTCTGACTTTACGTTGTTGACTGCATCTTGTTTTAAATGAGCTTTTTTTAAGCAGGGACGTGAACCGGTTTTGAACCGGAAAACCGCTTTAATCTGCTGAGCAACCGAACCACTAACCGAACCGAATTTTTTTTACAAATGTTTGAACCAGTGCTTAAAATAAGGATTTGTGCCAACTACCAAAAAACATTTCTCAACTTCCGATATTTGTTGTTTTTTGGTTCAAAAGTGCTTTATTTTAACTTTTCAAGTCAAATTACTAATATTGCATACAATAATAATATATATGGGAACATTTTTATTTAAGGGGGTCTTCTCTTTGAAAACCCGTTTTTTGGACCCTTTTTAAAAAAATTCTTATTTGAAAACGCAAAGAATAATTGAAAACTTTTTTTATTTATTGTATTACAAAAGGTTCAAAGTAAATAAAAAAAATTTTTTTGCCTCGATACGTGGGCTGTTCAAAAAGTAATGAGGCTTCAAAGTTGATGGTGAAAAAAAAAGGTGCCGTCACGGCGGCCACGATTCCGGGTCTCCGGAGCGTCCGAAATGAACAAAAAAATGGGGTTATAATCAGTATAGATGTAATTCTCGGGTGAACCTCAAGCTTAATTTTGTAATATTTTTTGACAAAATGGCGGCCATTCAAAAAAAAATTTCAATTTCGGGCTTTTTTTGTAGTTTAGTGTAAAAAAAAAAATAGTAAAAAATTTTTTAAAATTATGGTCGAGGTTCACCCGAGAATGGTGACAATTCTGCGTCGATTCCACTTTGTTTCATGAAAATCGGTTCAGTTGAACTGGAGATATCATGGCCGCCAGTTCGCAAAAACGTGGTTTCGAGATAAACGCGTTTAAAGTTTGAAGCAACGCAAAAATTACTCGTTTTAGCGCAGATCTTGCTCGACAAAGAAGGCTATATCCTCTAAACTATTTCGAATTTCAAAAAATCCTTTTAGGGGCATATGCACAACTACCCAAGCTATAAATAAATGCAAAAAAAAAAGTCGAAAAAAAAGTTGTTCAATGAGAAGACCCCCTTAATCTTCTTCAAAGAAATAAAAAATGAGAGTTGATATGAATTTAAAATTCAAAGATCGTGTTTCCAGACTCCTCAGTCTCGTCATCATCATCAACATCAATGTCTTCGTCAACTTTGCACTCACGTGCTTCTGCGAAAATGGCTTGAAAAAATTTCCAACTACCGAAACCCGAATTGCAAACTACCGAAATGAAATGCCAACTACCGGTTTTACGCACAAAAACGGCACTGGTTTGAACCTAACCGAAACCGAACCCGTTTTGTAAAGGTTCAGGGTTTCATTTTTGCCTGCAACCATGCCCACATAGGCCAAAAATAAAATACTAGTATACTTAAAATGCTTCTTTGTTTATTTGTAAAGCGCTTTGACATTTCCTAATGAATATTTACACCTGAAGAATGCGAAATATAGCCGCCTTAACGTTGGGAACAAATAACCGCATTGAAGCGAAGTTTTATTAAAATAGTCCATCAGAAAATGTAAATTTTATTATTTATATCAAATTTTATATCAAAATTATCAAAAGTTTTTTGTTTGAAGCGAGTAATTTTTTTTGGCTGACTTGGTTTTTCCAAAGATTTGCTAGATTTTAAATTTATAAATTATAATTTGGTATTAAAAAAATTTGTCACACTTCACAAAACTGTAGAGGAAGCAAGTATGAATAGCTGGGGATATTTTTAATTAAAAGCAAACTACGCGTACCTACCAGAGAAGAGGACTGCGACTTATTTATGCATTCCCCGAAACACTAGTTAACAAGGAAGATTCTTCCATAAAATCGTTTATAATCTTAACTCGATCTATACGGTTTTAATATGTAAGAAATAAGGTTTTGCAATTCAAGCGAACATTCAATTTGGGGCTACAATGTAAATACATAGTTAAAGCTCCCTTCGGAAAAAAAAGAGATATATTTGAGACCGTGAAATGAGGTATTTTGTGATAATTAAGATCAAAAGTGTTTCCTTTTGCTGATTCAAGCTGCCAGCAACACACTCTTGATGAAGAGCGCATAACAACAAAGAAGATCAATGCTAGTTATGTTAAGATATATACCTATACAATTGAGTGCCAAATTCAACATAAGGGAGAAATGCATGTACTTTGCGTTGTTTCAAAATTAACTTATAGATAACACAAAATATGATCCTAAAAATGTGTGCAATCAATCAAAGAAAACACATCATTTAAACTTTTAAAATAATGAAAAATTAAAAAATTTATTCAAGATCTAATGATAAGTCAAGAAATTGACTAAAAACTTACTGTTACAAGCGTAAATTTAAAAATAAATTCATTTCAATGAAAATACATAGCAGAATATGTGAAGAGTTCAAGTTTTCAAGTCAATCAAAAGAATGAAAATTAATATTGAAATAAATTAATTATCTATTAGAAGAGTGTTTGTAATTTTTTAATGTTATTAGCAGTGTTCCAGCGAGGCAGAGCATTTAGCGGCGCAAAAATAAGAATTAAATTTCATTGAATTATTTAAAATTAATAATTATTTTATTTAATTTTATTTCATTTAATCTGTTTTTTAATTATTTTGTGTTATTTTATTTCATATCATTTCATTTCATTTTATTTAATTTTTTCCTTAAAAATTTTTTTAAATGTTATTTAATTTCACTTTGTTATACCCGAGACACTCTGATTCAAGGGTATATTGCGTTTGTGTGGGTGACATGTCATAAGGCTCAAATGACATAAGGCACAAAAGGACACCAAAGTTATGGGTTTTTTATGAAATACCTAAAAAAAAAAGAAAAACCTTATTTCGCCATTTTTATTTAAAAATTGAGATTTAATTATTAATTTCTAATTTTTTTCAACATATTACAAAATAAGACTTATTTTCTAATACTTATATAAAAATTGAAAAATATCTCTTAAGGGGACCTTCTGGTCTAGAACACGAAAATTTAGGGTATTTTCATGATTTTTTTTTGGTATTAAGCCAAATCAAAAGCGATTTTCTAAGTATGCAGGCTTATTATATTCTTTATTGACAAAAAATAAAAAATTTTGTTGTAATTTTTTTTTTTTTTTGTATTTTAAAAATGGCGTTGAAGTGGACCCTCTTTGAAAAAGTACCTCCGTGGTGTGAAAGATTTTGGAAAAAAGAAACAAAAATATGTTATTAATCAGAATGAATGCGGCTATGGCAGGAACTAGAATAAAAAAAATTTTTTTTTAAATTGACAAAATGGCGCAATTTTTTATTTCAACCATCAAAAACTCCCCTTTTTTTACCATTTTTTTGATGAAAAAATATGAAGTTCTTGAAATAAAAATTCGATTCTAGTTCGGGCCATAGCCATTGATATTATGAATAATATATAAGAATTCCAGACAAATCGGTTCGATGGTTTTTTTGTTTTCATTCACACCAGGTCAAAAAAAGTAGTTTTGAGATAAACGCGTTTAAATTTGCTTTGATCAAGCGCGCTGCCTGCTGTCTCCACCCACTAAAACGGCTGTACCAAAGAAAATCTTGTCAATATCTTCACGAAACTTTGCCAGCATATTCTTAAAAGTCTATTCTTCCGAAATATATATAAAAAAAAAAAAAATCAATTTTCAAAAAATTCTAGACCAGAAGGTCCCTTTAAATCGTAAGATTTATTTATAAAACATGGAAAAAGTCTTACATTTTGATTTGTATTTCAAAGTCAGAAAATAAGTCTTATTTTACGATACTTATTTTCAAATCGAAAAATATTAATTATTTCTAAAAATTACTTGGGAAATTCCAGCTTGAATATCCAGCTACTATAAATGCAATACGTAAGTAGGAAATCTCATAGGCAAAAGGAAATGGACCGGTATTGTAAGGGTAATGTCTGAGCTATTACCTGTCAGGCCAACAGCCTTCCAATGACTTCGGCCTGAAAACGCCACTGGGTATAAAAGCTCATAGCACGCATACATAAAATTTTTATTCCGTTTCGTTCGAAAAATATGTAAAATCATTTTAAATTTTTGATTTTGAAAATAATTATCACAAATAATTAATATTTTTCGATTTCAAAATAAGTATCGTAAAGTAAGACTTATTTTCTGACTTTTAAAAGAAATTCAAAACGTAAGACTTTTTCTATGTTTTATAAATAAATCTTACGATTTAAGAGATATTTTTCAATTTTTATATAAGTAATAGAAAATAAGTCTTATTTTGTAATGTGTTGAAAAAAATGATGGAATAATATTTATTTTTTAATTTCCTTCAAAGAGTTTTGAAATAACTATTCAATTGTAATTTTAATAATAAATCTCATAATTGTTGCGGTCCCTGGTATAGACGTTGTAATAGTCAGCTTAGATAAATAACGAATTTTTCGAATGGGAAAGCTATAGGACACATAATTTTGATATTGATATTGATATAGTTTCAAAAACACAAAGATCGTAATTATGGGGAAAAAATATATATATTTCCCTGACTGAAATTTTGTCAGTAGCTTTATTCGGCTTTGAAAGCTTAACTTGCTTAACAAGACCAAAAAGCTTTTCGAACATAGCTTCCCGTTATTTCCATTTCAAAGATACACCTCGGCTCGCCAGCTGGTTTTGGTAAAATGTCGCTATTGGCGTGTGTATATCTTTGGCAACTATAGTTACAATGCGACCTGACATTAGTTGAATTTGCGTAAGGGGGTTGCTTGATCTGCACATGTGTGTGTGCGATTGTACGTGTGAGTGGGGGAAGTTTCTTGGGCAATTCGCTCTTGAACGTGCGCGCTGCTTATGCTCAGCGGCCAGTGGGGTGGTTTTTTGAAAGGCTTTAGAATTGCCTTGTGTGCTGTGGCTTTTCCTTTCCCTTTTTTTTTTTTTTTCTTTTGACAGACTGAGGAGAGCTATCGACATGAGCATAGTAGTAGTAAGCAGGAACCTCAGTGTTCTGTTTTTGGACTCAGTTAGTTTTCGGTTGATTTCGTGCTCGGTAATACCCGGAACTTTAATGTTGAAAGGAAACCAAAAAAAAAAAAAAAAAAAAAAACAAATCTAAAAAATTAAAGGGTGCAGATATTCACCACTACTACTTTCTGGTGTATAGCTCGGGAAAAATTCTTTTTTAATTACTGTACGAATTAATTTCGAGCGAACCGAGCGCAAATTATATACTCAAAATCCACACAAGATGAAAAAATTAATTGTGCGCATAAAAAAGGATGAGACGCAGTGTGTTTAAAATTTTCACTACGAAGTGGAAATTAAGTTCAACATGGCGACATTGAAGTAAGTTGCTTGTACAAAAGCAAATTGGATTATTGTGAATATGATTTGCTCAAGCAGTTTAAAACAAATTTTCCTTTTTCGTATTTTCAAAAACAACAAATAAAACTAAGGGAAATAGCTTAATAAATTCAAAAGGTTTTTGTTTTTTTTGTTTTTCAAATTGTAAAAACCTCGAATATATATATATATATTTTTTTTGTTATTTTATTACCTAATTCGGACATCGTGAATGCGAAAATTTCCCAGTATTTTATATTCTCTTTTGTGACTTTTTTTTTGAAGAGCCGAAGAACATTCAGTTAGATTTTTAATGAAGTAAAAAGAAAGAATTTAAAAGATGTTTTGTTTTTATTTCAAAACGTTTTATAGGTTTTGTGAAAATCATGCTTTTTAATCTCATCAAACCGACATTAAATTTTCCAATTAAAAGAACAAAACATTGTGATAAAAACAAGTATTATTTAACTCTTGACTTTGGGACGAAGAAAATAAGTTATTATGACTCCTGTGAGAGCACAATTACTTAACGTTTCACAGAGAGAGAGAGAAAGAGAGAGAGAGAGAGAGAGATAAAGAGAGAGAGAGATAGAGAGAGAGAAAGAGAGAGGCAGAGAGAGAGAGAGAGAGTTACACAAATACAGGGATATTGCGAATGACGATGTCAAAGCAGAAAGGAATGCATAAAAAATAACAATGCTAAATTTAAGCCCAGGAAACAAGAATAACAACACAAACAACAATATGACCAAACGCTTTAGTAAACATCAAAGTAGTAAACCTAATATCTTTGAACCAAAGGAGGAAAAAGATTTAAGTATCCCTATTATAATCAGTTTTAATACAGTGTGACATTTTTGTTGCAAAGCTTTTAACCATTAAATTCAAATTAAGTACTTTAAGACGATTCAAAAGTTAATTCAGCGATATTTTCATTTCATATTTTTGACCATAATCAAAGGATTCAATTTAAAAATTTTTTCTTCAGATTTTGCGTAAAAATTTTATTTTTCCTTCATTTAATCTAAAATAAAACTTGTTTCAATTCATACCGGTTTGGGAGCGATGGGCCAGAAATGATTAAAAAGATGAAAACAATTTTTAAATTTTTTAGATTTTTGCTACCTGTGTAGCTACACGCAGAGAAAAAATATCACATACCCAATTATATTTTGCAGGGATTACATATGTAATTGGGTATGATGCTATTATATTTTCATAATTGCGTCCAATTATATTTTTCATTGCCTCCAATTATATATGTAATTGTATCAATGATAAAAAAAAATAAATTCAATTACATATATAATTTCGTCCAATTAAATATATAATCGGCTGCAATGATGAATTATATACATAATTGCGTCTAATTAAATTTGTGATCCCCTGCAATTTAAAATACATTCTATATAGCAATATAAAAAGGGGCATTCTCCACAATTGGGTGGAATATATTTCACAACGTCATATTCGTGGTCCACCTGCCCCTTGGAGTGCCTAAGGATTTTGAAAATTCAAAACCCGTTATATACGATCGAAATTATAAACCATTTGAGAAATATAAGAACAAACTGTAAAATATCATATATATAATTGCATCAATGCTTTAAATTGTAAAAGTAATCAGATGTAATTACATATGTATTCAGAACGCAATTACATATATGATAAATTTAAATGCAATTATATAGGTAATTGAGTATTTTTCATTTTCTTATTATATTGTAATTGGCTCCAATTAATAATGAAATCGGGGCAAGGCTCCAATCACATATGTAATTGGTTCCAATTATATTTCGGGAACTTATTTCGCTCCGTGTAGTAGGAACTACTGGAGCTTTTCGAGTCGAATAACACTATAGTTATTTTCTCCAAGTCTATGGTTAATTTTTTGTTATAGACAGGAAAATAAACAGCTCGATGCTGAATACTCCGACGATGGGAAATAATTTTTTCGAGATCACATCTGGGGAAGAATAAATTTATTTCGAAATAAAGCTTATTCACCCTATTTTATTAACAGGGGAGAAATTATGTGGGGAATGGGTATTTGACCCATACCAGTAATTTTCCTTGCCTAAAAAAAGAAGAATTTTAGTCTCGAGAAAAGTAAATTCCCGGGGAATTCGGAATACTCAGAATCGGGCTAAAAATTTTCAACGGTGTACGAGATATTGCCATAAGGAAGTGCGCAACTTAATTCTCGGCCACACTTTTCGAGATCGATTTTAAACTGACTTGTAGCCAATCAAGCATAAAAATTTGCTACATTCATCAAGAGGAACTGCAGTCAAAATTATTTACATATTACGAATTGTGCTGTGCAATTGAAAAAACCGTAGGTATATAAATATATCCTCAGGACTACAGAATAGACGATCCCAAATAATTTTCCAAATATTTAATATGATAAATCTAGAAAAGAGCAATTGATAAAGAAAAATAATTTATATGGCATTTTCTTAAAACATTTTCAGAGCTTCAACGCAGGAGCATTATTCAAAGGACTAGAAAATTATTTCAATGGCCACACCAACACCAAGCAATAATTAGTTAACGAAGACAAAATAACTTACATCAATTTAAGTAGCATTTGTGATCTAAGAAAAATAAGGTTTTGATAATAAAGATGAGCATAGAATCTTTAAATGAGATAATTGAGCATCAAACTATGAGCAATCAGCTGGTTGAGGACACTACATCCAATATGGTTGTTGGAAACGTGGAAGAGCATCCGATGGGAGGAGGTATGGAATCGCCAACATCATCGTCGCACGCTTCGACGAATTTCATGGTTGCTTCACTTTCAACAAGGTGTGAGGGCGATAACAATGCGTGTGCTGAAGAACAGCATTCGGATGTGTCGGAAATCGGCTCGAATATAAACGTTATTGATTCCGATGTCGGCGGCGGCGGTGGCCCTATATTAATGGTTCGCACCATAATTGATGGACTTAGTCCCAACCACAATACCGATGATCATCATCATTCTCCAGCGTATAATCATTATCGTCATTATAACGAAACCCCTCAGTCTCATGTGCACGAGCATATTTGCAATGATGATGATGATGATGATGATGATGATGATAGGGCTCAGAATCATAAAACACAACGTATGTGTGGTACGCCTGTAGATTTTATTGGGTCCGAAGTTGCCTTGGTTAACACACTAAACACATCTCCATCAATACGCTCAGTTGTGGGGCGTCATCACATTATCGCCGTAAAGCATGAAGACAACAAGCTTCTGATTGTGAACAACAACAATAATACGAGCAATATGAATGACGATGGAATGGTGGAAGATGAAAACATTTCTGGCGCTTTAGTCGATAATTTGTCAACAAATGGCATGGAAGTAACTCTAAATCAACATCACCATCAGCAGCAACTTCTAATGCAGCATCCTTTACAACAAAGTCATCACCATCTCCATCACCATAATCACCACTCGGCGATGGTAGGTCACCAAAGAGTTCACCATACGCACCATCAAGCATCTCACTTGAGCCACCAATCACATCACAGCTTGCATCATCATCATCATCACCATCGTCATCATCATGAAACGCTATCGGTTATTGTTCAACGACATGAAATGGATGATGAAGACGATGTTTCTCGAGATTCACCTACTGCACAGCTTCTTAGTCCAGCCGAATTGGGTGTCGTAGGCGACCATTCTCTTGAAACCCATGCTTACCAAGCGCTTGGCTCCGATGTTGTCGTTGAAGGTCACATGTCGCCACCGGGAGCGGGCTATAGTCCAACACCGTCATCGTATGCAACACTCACACCACTTCAGCCATTACCTCCGATTTCAACCATGTCAGATAAATTTGTGTATGGTGGTCATACGGTAAGTGGTGGTGGTGGCAGCGGGAGCACAACTATTTGTCGCAATAACAGTTCTTCACCATGCGATGTTACTATTTCTGGGGGCACATTTTCGGAAGTCATACCATCTGTAGTGCATTCCGGGCTAAGTATTGCAGGCCTGAACGATAGTGTTGGCCCTGTTGATACACAATCTCCAACTTCATATACAATGACAATGGGTATTGGAGTCTCAATTTCACCACCACCAACGTCGGCACAAAACTATCATCATCATCAAAATTCTCATCTAACTACGAGTAGCTCCAGTCCACCGCATCACAGCCTTTCAGGAGTGGTAGTTTCATGCGATCTGCATCACTCCTCTGTTGCTTCTCCAAGTCCCTTATCCCCAGCCCATTCTGGATATAGTCAGACGGTGTCCGAATTGCAATCGCCACCGCTTATATCGACAACGCACAATAACCAACAGCTACGGCATAAGCAATTAGTTGTTTGCCTATCTCCAGTTATAACAGGCAGTAGTGCGGGCGGCAGCAGTAGGGTCGGAATGGGCTACGAGTCACCATATAATGGACAACGCGATATTTTAATTAATACGACACCAGCTTCATCAGCTTCATCATCTTCAACATTTTCGCGCGGTGGTGGTTCGGGTGGACGATGCTCTCAAATGCACTTGCCTCAAAGCCCATCCGCAACTATAAGTCCACATTCTATGTCCGCCGGATCGATACATTCCCCAGTTAATTGTTCTGGTACACAACAAAATCAGGCAAACTTGATACTTCCTGCTATCAATGGTTCAATGGCAACTTTATCCGCTACAACGTTGAGTGGTTGCGTTGCCGTCGGGAACGGTAGTGTAGTGGATATGGCTCGTCTCACTCCATCCCCATCAATTTCGTCAGTTAAACCGTTATTAGCTATTCATCATACAGAACAAACGCATCACCACTGTCATTTACAAACTCAGAGCAGTAATATTGTGCACACGTCGTCAAGAGGCCAACAACAACAACAACAAATACTCCAGGAGCATCCAGTTACAAGTGACTGCCATGGAATGGACTTAGGAGTGAACCATCATCATAGTACCTTATGTGATATGCAGGACCAACAAGCGAACAGTTCAAACATAAGACAACCAAATAACAATGTATCAAATACAAATTTAGTTTCAAGCAACTGCAACGGCGGCAGCAACGGTGGACTAAATACAAGCCCTAATGGATGCGGGGACTCAGAAAGCCAATTGACAAATAGTAATACAGCCAGCAACGGCGATATGGAAGAGATAAATACAAAGGAGTTGGCACAGAGAATTTCGGCCGAATTGAAGCGTTATAGTATTCCTCAAGCAATATTCGCGCAGCGCGTTCTGTGTCGCTCGCAGGGAACTCTCTCGGACCTGCTTCGCAATCCGAAGCCCTGGTCTAAGCTTAAATCTGGCCGGGAAACATTTCGACGTATGTTTAAATGGCTTCAGGAGCCAGAGTTTCAGCGCATGTCAGCATTACGTATGGCGGCAGCTCAGATTCCTCAAAGAACTGTCGGAAGTAGTGCACCAATTAATGCCAACGGTAAGGGAACGTTTTTTCTTTAGAATTCGAACTGCTCTCACTCTCTATACGGGAATCATCCATATATATCGTTTTGTTGTGGGTTCGATCTGTTTAATTTTCTGTTCTGTTTGCATGCTACGTCGACTTTTTAGAAACATCGTTCGGTACATATCAACATCCTCACGTTTCTTGCCCCGCAGGTTCAATAGGAACGATTGGTGGTAGTACAAACACTGGCAATGGAGCAGGTGCAGGTGCAGGTGCAGGTACAGCGACTACTAGTATAACTTGTCGACGCAAAGAAGAGCCACAAATTGAGCATATGCCGCAACCGAAGAAACCACGCCTCGTATTTACGGACTTACAAAGACGTACACTACAGGCAATTTTTAAGGTAAGTTAGAGCTGCAAACGAGAACCTAAGAGAAGAGTTTCATGCATTAAAGCCTTGTTATCTATTTAGGAAACAAAACGGCCTTCAAAGGAAATGCAAGTTACTATAGCAAGACAGCTTGGCTTGGAGCCGACTACCGTGGGGAATTTCTTTATGAATGCACGTCGTCGATCCATGGACAAATGGCGTGATGATGATGGAAAAAATAATCACAAAGATAACTCGAATTATGCGAACAATAATAACAACACCAGCGGTAGCAACAATAACAATCGATCACATAATCATCAGCAACACACATCTCAACGACACCAACAAAATAGTGCACTTTCTTCCAGCGGAAGTCATCACCATCATCATCATCATTCGTTGGACTTGGAAGATGACACAGATATTGATTTGGAATTGGGAAGAGATGATTTTGAGCTTGTTGGTGGTGATGATAACGATGATGAGGAAATCGACCAAGATAATGATGATCTATTGTGACAACGTATTGTAGTGAATAAAAGATTCAAACAAGAATACAATAACGCCCTTGATAGATCAACACCATCGTCACCTTCTTATATGACCGATGAACAAGGTGAACTTATTGGATTCGACAGTTTGAATCATGAATTCACAAATAAAGAGCTTCAGGATGAACAAATTACAGGCGAAAGTGGCAGCAGATCGGACATCCGTAGGCACCAGCAGCATCAACAAAAACAACAACAACAACAACAACAATCAATGTGTGTTGGTAATGTGAGTGTAAGTGAATGTGTTGACGAGTACTTAAGTGACGACCTTGAAGATTTAAAAGTAATGATCGTATGCTAGCTGCATCAGAATTAAAAATCCTGCTTTTAGACTATATAGACACCTGCATTAAGAAAACGGTTCTTTTTAAACTCACTATCATGCAATATTAGACCTGAATGGCTCCCTTAAAATATATTTAATATAAAAAATAGGAAAGGGTTCGGAATGTTTATACATACCAGATATTGAAGTTTATCAGTTTAAAAGTCAACAATTTGCAGTCCTTCATTATAAGTTTTGCCAGTTTTAAAGGTCATTGTTTATGTACTTACTTTTATTGAAACTAGCCGATCCAATATTCCGAACACCGTCGGCGAACTTGAAAAGAAAACGAAAAAAAACACGTCTTTTTTGGATAGATTTTTCCAGCTGCTTAACCATACAACTTAAGCCTGAATTCCAATAGCGGAGAAGCTGCAGGAAATTTCCTGCAGGAAAAATGCAATTTCCAATAATGCGTGTGCATGAGCATGTCAGTGCTGCGGTTTTGAATGTGAACTTAACTCAGTACATTTTTAGCTACTCTTCTACTCGTCTTATTTTCTATGAACGGAATGTAATATTCCCTTTTACTTAGCAAAATAAATTATAGAAATCATATACATATATAGACATCGAAGCTTAAATGAAAACATTATTTAATGCATATTAATTCATTAAGGAAGAAAAGCATACCTTCCGTAGTACCAAGTACCATAAAAAAGTACTCAATAGTTTCTACAACACTGTTATATTCCTTTCTTCAACTGTTATACTAAGCTGTCATGTTGCTCACGCGCAGGAAATATTCAATTTTTCGAACTCATGCGTGTGCGTGAGCATGCAGGAAATTGATTCGAACTAGTTCCATATGTTTTCATATGTTGAACGTTTGCAGGAATTAACGTTACGGAGCTCCTGCACAATTGGAATTCAGGCTTTAAATTTCATCTGCCTTAGTTCATTCGTTAAATCAAAACGTGCAAAGTTATTCTCATTATGGGAGGCTCTAATATGAAAATAAAATGTTTCCCAGCGCCTAAAATAATTCCACACAAAATGCGATATGTACCACTCTTAGTCAATAAAAAAAAAGTGAAGATTTTCAAAGCAAATTCAAAAAAAAAAAAAAAAAAATTTTAAAGCATCATCAGAGAAATAAATAAAGTTCAAAGAATGTTCTTTGTTCTATATAAGTACATTAATAATCCGTCATGCAAAGCTCTCATGTACGCGTGTTAAGCATATAATGTAGTTAATGAACATTACCGTGGAGGCTGGTTTCTGTTCTTTCGTTTAACTGAAACTAATTTATTATGTATATTCCTGTAGGTCGTCGTTATTCTTTGGTGTACCTACTAACTAACACTCTCTCATATGCACATATGAATACTTACCTTTTTTGCCTTGCGGTTTTCGGAGCCGCCCTATTTAATTGTATATAGGCTTAGTATGTCGTAGTCCCGAAAATCTTTATATGAAATTTATTCAAACCAACCAATTCGAACTGTACAAAACGTGTCATGTACCGTAATGGTGTATACCAGTTTAACTGCAAAAAAAAAAAAAAAAAAAACATAAATAAGGAAAAATCGCTAAAGAGTAGGTAAGATCCCAGTGAAGACGTACACTTAAGAAAAATATAGAGTGATAATATAGTTCTGGAATAGCAGTCTAAGCGTGTACAAATTATCTTACTTTGTAGATGCTAGATAAGACAACAAGTGCTATATGACATCACTTAAATCTTACTTAAATTTTAGTCAAATCAAATGAGCTGCGTGCCATTTTTAATTAAATCTCTCAAATTTTAACAAATATATATATATTAATATATATATTAAAACAGTTGTCTCAATTTGGATATTTATCATCTATAGAATAAATAATTTAAATTTATTTTTTCTTCTTTCTTGCGTGTATGAAAAGTCATGGAAAGTTTTCAAATTTTTATTTAAAATTTAAAAAAAATTTTAATGATCATTACCAGGGCTCGGATTTTGTTGACTTTTAAAAATTTAAAGCATACTTTAAGGAGTAAAAATTTTGTTCAACTCGCATAAAGTTAAGATTCAATTCGATTTTTAACTTCAATATGAATTTTTTGAAGTAAGAAAAGCGGTTTGAATTTCAACTTCGCTTAAATTATTCGTAAACTGTTAGCTAGAACAAAATTTTGCCCCTTTAAGTATGCTTTAAATTATAAAAGTCAACAAAATCCGAGCCCTGATCATTACTTTGTCCGCATTAACAGCCAAATTCACCAAACTGTTTAATGAATATTTAAAAAATTTTTAATTTTAAATAAAACAAATAATTATAAATTTGTTGCATTTTTTTGTCTTTCACCAAAACTTCCATTTGGACAGTTTTAAAAAGTGGCATAGCTTGAAATTATTTGAATTGAAAAAACAAATTTTTAAATTATTTATATAATTGACGGAACCTAGAACCATAAGCTGTTTTTATATCACACTGGGAACGTTCAGCAGACTCAAGTGTTGGCCAACGCCAACCAGTTGGTACCATTTTTGGCAACCAAAATTTATTTAGCCACTTTTGGTCAACATGTTGAAAGACGGTTGATTTAAAAAATAAAATGAATAGAAAACTAGAAATGCTTGTCGAATTCATGTTCACTTTTCAGTGAAGTGAGCACAGTGTTCAGCCAAAAGAACAGCTGAGAATATTCGCTCACTCAACAGTTGCTCAATAGTTGAGTCTGCTGAATGCACCAACTAACAAATATTTAATTCTGCTCCTGAGCTACTTAAAAGAATTTTTAAATATTTTTTAAATATTTTTTTTTTATATTTGTTACATCAAATAGTGAAACGAAAAAAGTCAAAATTTTATTTAAATATTGATTCAACATTTTGGTGAATTCAGAAGTTATTAATTTTTCCTATAATAGAAATTTTTAAAAAATATTTACTCAAAAATTTTAAGATTTTATGGTCAAAGTTTGAGGGTGATGGCGAGTAAAAATATATTAAGAGAACCTATAGAGAGAATCAAATATTAATGATACTTTGGAATCAAAAACAATACACAATATTTATTTCTTCAGACATTGCCGTTCTCTTGAGAAAGTTTTTCAAATTCATTTTCCTAAAGCTGGAAATCTCACAATCTGCGCCGATTTTTATCGGGCCAGGTCGGTACAGATTTTAACAATTTCCACAATCACTGTTGAGGGTTCACATTATCGGTTCATATTGTCAAAAAGCTATCGAGAACAATAAAATTGGAACAAAAAAAAATTCAACACGATCACACTTGTCAGCATCAGAGTCGAAAAACGTAGCACATGATGTGTTCACTCTATCGGCGCATTGATTGCGGCAAAAATCAGCGCACTGCGCAGTTAGAGCGATACCGCTATCATGCTATGCAATGACCTAAAGTTCTCCTAAACTGCTATTGCATCAGTCGAGATATTATTTATGATTTTTTTTTCTCCCATATCTTTGTTAATTTGCCTAAATCGACAATTGTTGCTTGGAGATATTTGTAATTTCGTAATTAGTAAGGCTCGGAAACCAATTTCGCCACACAAGCTGTGGCTACTGAACTTTTCTAGTTGATAAAGCTGAATAGCGGCTTCTGCGTGCTTGGCGCGTGGGTCGCGCTGGGTTCTACACCTCCATTGAGTCGTTAGTTTTAGAGATCCCATCCTGTTTAAGATGTCATTTTATAGAAAAAAAGCTCAGCTTTCGTTTAAAATTATTTTAAAAAATATCAAAAATGTCGCATTCGGCGAAAAATTGCTTATAAAAATAAAAACCGTTTTTTTGTGCATCAATAATAATTTCTGGGAATTGTAATATTTTTTTTCGGAAAGAGCAGACAAAAATCTATAAAAATCCTTTATCACATTTTTTTCATTTCCCAATTTGCGAGACGTAGAATTTTTTGAATACAAAAAGGACCGAAAGTTTAACACCTGTATCTAGGCACCCGGTCAATATTTCCCCTCCTCCTTTTGCACAATTCATGTACTTCATAGGCAACATTTCCACCAAGTTTCATCGAAATCCCAGGTATAAAGTTTTTTGAGCGGGTACACTTGACGTGAAATGCCCCATGTATGAAAATTCAGGGATCGAAAATAATAATTATGACACTGATTTTTTTACCGAAAAAATCATTGGGCATAATTTGTTCTACGGAAACTTGAGATACACCAAAGTTATGGGTTTTTTATGAAATACCTAAAAAAAAAAAAGAAAAACCTTATTTCGCTATTTTTATTTAAAAATTGAGATTTAATTATTAATTTCTAATTTTTTTCAACATATTACAAAATAAGACTTATTTTCTAATACTTATATATAAATTGCAAAATATCTCTTAAATCGTAAGATTTATTTATAAAACATAGAAAAAGTCTTACATTTTGATTTTTATTTAAAAGTCAGAAAATAAGTCTTACTTTACGATACTTATTTTCAAATCGAAAAATATTAATTATTTCTAAAAATTACTTGGGAAATTCCAGCTTGAATATCCAGCTACTATAAATGCAATACGTAAGTAGGAAATCTCATAGGCAAAAGGAAATGGACCGGTATTGTAAGGGTAATGTCTGAGCTATTACCTGTCAGGCCAACAGCCTTCCAATGATTTAGGCCTGAAAACGCCACTGGGTATAAAAGCTCATAGCACGCATACATAAAAATTTTTTTTCCCATATTCGTTTCGTTCGAAAAATATGTAAAATCATTTAAAATTTTTGATTTTGAAAATAATTATCACAAATAATTAATATTTTTCGATTTCAAAATAAGTATCGTAAAGTAAGACCTATTTTCTGACTTTAAAAAAAAATTCAAAACGTAAGACTTATTCTATGGTTTATAAATAAATCTTACGATTTAAGAGATATTTTTCAATTTTTATATAAGTATTAAAAAATAAGTCTTATTTTGTAATGAGTTTTGAAATAACTATTCAATTGTAATTTTTATAATAAATCTTATAATTGTTGCGGTCCCTGTGGAAAATTTTAAATTTTTCCGGTTTTTCAATCTTTTCACGTTTAGGGGAAGACCCGCAATACATTATATGCACGTTCATAGGGGGAGACACAGGTCATAAATAGTTTACTCGCCGTTGCCCAGATATTTATACCACTTCTGTACATAATTGTATCAAGCTCTTAATTTTTTTCAGTAAAAAGCTAGATGAAATATAAATAATATGAATATAAGTAAAAATATCAAAAAAACGTGTAGTAATATGTATGTAATTTAACGTAACGGATTGTTCTGAATGAAAAAAAAAAAACCAAAAAAATTAGTAATTATCCCAAGAAAATATTTTTGCAAAAAAGTCTTACATTATTCGATAAATAAATTTAAGTTTAAATTACCTTTTACAATCAACTAGTCGTAGAGGCAGTTTAGGATAAAAAGCAATAACTACAATGTAGAGTTCTCACTAAAAAGTAAGATTTCCGAAAAAAAAAAAAAACTTAAGAAGAACACGTACATTGTGCAAGTTCCTTTAGGTTTTATGCTTTAAGATTTTTCAAGTTTCATAATGTTATATAAAAGATTAGCTTTAAGTTTACCTCAGATTTCATGATACAAAAAAACCACATTGCACAAGTATTTAAACGTTCCCGAAAATGTCAACAGAAAGTGTAGTATGTAACCCATTTCCAGTTTAGCAGACACAATATTGCCTGAATGTCTCCAAAAATAAGTCCATAATTCTCTCAAATTTGATTTAGAACAGCCTCGGTCCCTTCATAATTTCCCCAAAAGACTTTCCTAACCGAAGTCTCCCCGGTAAGGCACAGAAATATCGCCCTTGATTTACGGGGCGATTCCTCTAAATCAACCCATTGTTACTCCCATTAAAAACTGATTCCATAAATAAAAATATTTCAGGGGTAATCATGCCTCTATCGTTAGTTTGATAATTCGTTTGTCGATACTTTTTTAAATTCACTTTGTGTTTTTGTCATTTTCTAACACGATAGAGTTACGAAAAAAGTATATTGGCATTTTCGGCGCTAGAGTATTTTTTTTTTTGGACGTTCGGGACCGCATTTTTATTGCTGTCCTTATGAAAACTAAAACCCAAAGACACCCATCTTCTGCACCACATGTGAAGTTACCATAATACTAGGTATCATAATAAATACAAAGAAAACTATAAGGAAAATGTGGTCGCGAACGTACGAAAAAAATACTGGAGGCGGAAATGCCCATATATGAGTATGCATTAGGGTGATGACTTTTTTTGAAACTCTTTTCCTGTATCATAGTACGATGAACTTTTATTAAAGACTTCATAAAATACTAATTTTAAGGATATTTGGTAAAAAAAAATGTCACGCACCAAGTCATTTGAAAAATTTAATTTTTGATTTTTTTCCAAATTTTTAATGTTACTGTAAGCAGAGTCGCTTCTAGAGGGGTCAAATGTAAGACCAAATACCCTTATTTTTTTACTCCCAATAATTTCTCCAAACAAACCTTCCCCCTATCTCCACTCCTTAAGGGGGCTCCCATACAAAAGTAATTTTTTTAATGAATTTCCCCCCACTGTCCTAACTAGCCCCACAGTGCCTCTAGAGGAGTCAAATGTATGACCGACCCCTATTAACTTTTTCCCCCTAACATTTTTGTCCAACATACTGACCCCCTATCTCCCCTCCTTAGGGGGTCACCCATACAAAGCTACCTTAATTTTATCACAATTTCATACAAATTGGTTTTCACTACAGTCAAACCCCTCCTAGGAGGATGATATATATGACCGACCCCCATTATTTTTTTACCCCAAATATTTTCTTCAAACATACCCACCCTTTATCTCCCCTCCTTAGAGGGGTCCCCATACAAAAATAGGCTTAAATTAAAAAAAATGCCTCACGAAATTCAATCTATAATATAGATGCCGTAGGAACAAGACCGAGCATGTTCAGTATGCATATTCGAAAAATTTACAAAATTACCTTTTAAACGAGCCTTATATGAAGAATTTTGGATTCGTTTTTGGTATGTTTTAAAAATATGTTATAATTATTACTTTTTTTTAAACTGAATTTTGGGTTCCATCCCCTAACTGGCCAAAAAATGACTCTAGTAGAAAAAAATAAATTTTCGAGTCAAATGCCGCAAACCTCAATCTATGACGAGTTTTTGGAGACTATAAGCATTAAAATCGGTTAGTGGTTTCTATTCATAAAATTAATTCAAAACAAATATTTTTTGAAACGCATTATTCACTGTTTTCACGTTACACGTTACAAAGCGAGTAATCTTTTTTTTCTCCTGAAATATCACAAAGGGAGCAATAACATTTAGATCCTGAAAGAGCTCATCCATCTACACTGTGTTTGCCAAATCGAAAGCCAGGAATTTTTTTCGTTCACAAGCTTAAGATCAAACTAAATATTCTTTAAATTCGATTTGGTATTGCTCCGAATGTATGAAGAAGTCATAACTCCTTCATTACTGGCTTGAGGACTGCTCTCAAAAACTCCGTATGGATGAAGAAGTCATTACTCGATATCGGATTGCTCGCTTAAGCTCCGATTAGAAGTCATTCCTTCCTCAATGTTCGATTTCTGCTTTGCTCCTACATTTTTGACTGGATGATTCGACAGAAGACTCCATCTCATACATAAACAGACTTTCTTCAGATAAGTATGGGGAGGCTGCTTTTAATCAACGATGTTAGGAATCAATTGAATCCAAATCATTTTTCCATGTCATTTTTGGCTCCTTCGGTGGATTTGCTTGCAACCATCCCCGATAAGAGAAGAATTATTTGTGGAAAGAGCCACAATCTTTGAATAATAAAGTATTGCTGCTTTGTTCTTCTTTGAGCCGAATAAATTTCGACGCAAGAATTAATAAATAAAATTAATTAATTTAAAAAAAAGTAATTTTGAGGCTTGGAACGTTCTATAGAACCTTACCTCAAAGAAAGATTGATATTATGCATGGCTGTTTTCATTGTCTAGGATTCGTGCTACCCAAGACACTAAAGAGCTAAAGCTGTCAAAGTCAATTTGAAAGGATCTCTTGAATTTGAATACAAATTTTGAAGTGGACATGTTTTTAGTTGGATCTGTTGGCGATCAACTCAATCATGCTGAGACAAGTTGTGTCTACCAATTTCGGCAATACATGTGCAAAAACATCGTTCGAAAGATTTTATGATTAATTTAAGAGTTATTTATGAAATAATAATAAAAAGAAGTTATTTTTGTGAAACTTGCTGAGGTAAAACACGTTTGACCACAAAACTCTAGTCAAAAATTAGTTTAAATTTTAGTTCGTATTCAAGTTAATTTCAATTGCTTAAATGAAATTATATGTGTATTTATGTATGTGACACCTGTACATACTATAATAGATTAAAATAATACCGAAACAAGGCTCTGACAAAAAAAAATAATAATAATAAAACGCATGGCATTAATTTATTACAAAATCGGCTTAGAATTGTAGCCTAAACGGGAAGCAATGGTACCACAACAATAATGTAAAGAAAAAATTATCAAAGGTCAAACTTCATTTGTGCTGCTAAGAGAGAGAGAGAGAGAGAGAGAGAGAGAGAGAGAGAAAGAGAGAAAGAAAGAGAGAGATATATATATATATATACATAACTTAATGAATAGGAATGATGATTGTTCTCTCATAATAATATTAATTAGGCATATTTTTCACATACAAAGAGATGTCAAATTATAGCATTTTTAAAATTTTGACAAAAAAATTTCTCTCTGCCGTATCAAGCCATTTATGAAGTCATAATTTGCGTTCTTTCCCAGATGTGTTTGAACCTTATAGAATATAATTGGAATTGTTTTTGCCGCGATTCAGGATAAACTTTTCTGCAATATCCAATTGACAATGGGCTGGGGTCCATTCCATTGAAGAGTAGTTAGGGGGTTGCTGAAAAAAAAATTTCACAGCGATCTAATAAGAATACTTCTCTGAAATGAACAACAGAGAATGATGAAGAAATCACAAGGTTGGCCAACCAACCGCATTGAGATTTTAATATTTAGTGAGCACCTAATACTCATTGTACCACAGATAAAGAAAAATATATTATTATATACGCACTAGTCAATTTAGTGTAAGTTCATATATTTTAAGTCATTTTGCAATATGTTTTTAAATCGTTTGTTTTGTTCGGATGTTAAGTGACTTAGCTTAGCCCATATTTTGTTTTTAAGGCTTCAAGCCCTACAAAAAATGTACGTTAAATTATTGCTTAAAGAATAAAATGCAGAAGACAAACTTTTTGATTGATATTAAAGAAAAAAGAAGAAAAATGAAAAGAAAACGATTATGGAAAGGTAAGATGGAGTCTCCTACACGCAGAGAAAAAATATCACATACCCAATTATATTTTGCAGGGATTACACATGTAATTGGGTATGATGCAATTATATTTTCATAATTGCGTCCAATTATATTTTTCATTGCCTCCAATTATATATGTAATTGTATCAAATGATAAAAAAAATAATTTCAATTACATATATAATTCCGTCCAATTAAATTTATAATCGGCTGCAATGATGTATGTAATTGTATCGAATTATATACATAATTGCGTCTAATTAAAGTTGTGATCCCCTGCAATTTAAAATACATTCTATATAGCAATATAAAAAGGGGCATTCTCCACGATTGGGCGGCATATATTTCACAACGTCATTTTCGTGGTCCACCTGCCCCTTGGAGTGCCTAAGGATTTTGGAAATTCAAACACCTTATATACGATCTAAATTATAAACCATTTGAGAAATATAAGAAAAAACTGTAAAATAAATACAATCATATATATAATTGCATCAATGCTTTAAGTTGTAAAATTAATCAGATGTAATTACATATGTATTCAGAACGCAATTACATACATGATAAATTTAAATGCAATTATATAAGTAATTGCGCACAATTAGTATTTTTCATTTTCTAATTATATTGTAATTGGCTCCAATTAATAATGCAATCGGGGCAAGGCTCCAATCACGTATGTAATTGGTTCCAAGTATATTTCGGGAACTTATTTCTCTCCGTGTATAAGAGAGAGTTCAATATTAGTTAAAAGCTGGCAATTCATTCATTTTTTCCAACAGCCGCCCATTGCATAATTACAACTTGATGCAGACGATTGCAAAATAAAAGGAGAAGTGCAGTCTACGCATCAAATGGTTTTTAAAAGTCCGCATCATTATCGCCTTTCTCAGATTGGTGGCATTGGCCCCGTTGAGGACAAGAGAAAAATGTTTCCCAATTATTCTATGGTAAGTCTATTTCATTTTTGAGATAGATTTTCACGGCTAAGGTGAAAACGTTGCCCGTTTTGAAAAAGAGTGCGATTGATAATGGATGTTGTTTCGGTCTAAGAACATTGCGTGTAGCTAGGAAAAGCATTTCTTAAGTTATGGATATTTGAATGATGAAAAATACTAATTTTCTATCTTTGAGGCCATTGCGCCACCTCTAAACTTTGCTTAATCGTCATAATTTTGCACACGCAAATTTTTGATAAAGACCAAACTTTTGAGACACTGGCAAACAGAATTGGACAAAATTAATTTTTCCATACATTTGGCGGCCACCCTAATGTACATTAGGGGTGACATAGTGTTGTATGGAGATTCTTAGTAACAAGTTTTCGATACGCTGTAACCTCTTATTTTGTGACGTTTGGTATAAAAATGCATGAGCCAAAAAATGGGGAGGGTGGGGTGTCGGTAAATGGCTCCTCATCGGGGTCAAAGATGGGTTAAAACGAGAAAAAATCCATGAAAAGCTTTATAACTGTCCCTGTGTCCCTCCTAGAGGGGTAAAATATAAGACCGATGCCCATTATTTTTCTCCCCCGAATATTTTCTCTGAACAAATATGCCACCTATCTCTCCTCCTTAAGGGGGCTCCCATACAAAAAAAATATTTTTATAAATTTTCCCCCCACCGTCGTAACTAGCCCCAGAGTGCCCCTAGAGGAGTCAAATGTATGACCGACCCCCATCAACTTTGTCCCCCTAACATTTTTTCCCGACATACTGACACCCTATCTCCCCTCCTTAGGGGGTCACCCATACAAAATTACCTTAATTTTATCACAATTTCATACAAAATGGCTGTCACTACAGTCAAACCCCTCCTAGGGGGATGATATATATGACCGACCCCCATTAATTCTTTACCCCAAATATTTTCTTCAAACATACCCACCCTCTATCTCCCCTCCTTAGGGGGATCACCATACAAAAATAGGCTTAAATAAAAAAAAAATGCCTCACGAACTTCAATCTATAATATAATATAGATGCCGTAGGAACAAGAACGAGCATGTTCAGTATGCATATTCGAAAAATTTACAAAATTACCTTTTAAACGAGCCTAATATGAAGAATATTGGATTCGCTTTTGGTAAGTTTTAATAATATGTTATAATTATTACCTTTTTTTAAAACTGAATTTTGGGTTCCATCCCCTAACTGGCCAAATAATGACCCTAGTACTAAAAAATAAATTTTCGATTCAAATGCCGCAAACCTCAATCTATGACGAGTTCTTTGAGACTATAACCATTAAAATCGGTTAGTGGTTTCTATTCATAAAATTAATTCAAAACAAATATTTTTTGAAACGCATTATTCACTGTTTTTTTAATTTTTACACTGAGAAAATTTTTTTCACAAAACTAAAAAGAAAATTTTGAATATTTTTTTCAGTGTATTCCCAGTTTCCCGCCAATCTATAATTTGCTTTTAAAAACACTCCTTAGTATTTACTTTCATTTAAAAGCAAAAAATTTTTCAATCAGATGGCGCAGCAGTGTGATATTCAAAAAAATGTAAGTGCACCTATATGCTCCCAGTACTAATATCCAGTACTCCATTATCCAGTATCCAGTATCCATTAATGTAAAATAAATAAAGTTTAATAATCAAATCGGATCTAAAGCAGCCCGGAACGGAAGTCGGAGTGCAGCTGCAAGCCCTGGGATTGGAGGAATAACGCCGCCAGCTCTCAAAGGAAGTATTTTTATTTTTACAATTAAAAGTCGATCGCCAAGCGCTTTGTTTTTGCCTTCTTGATCCGTCATTTGGTTCTACATTCCCTTTTATCTTAAGTTTATAGCCTTTTCTTTTCCACAAACGAGAGACATATATAGCACCCTTGACACGAACCGATACAAGCTTTGAAGCTGGTGCTTTTCAAAGCTCAGCCAGTTGCAGTTCGAGCAACACCAACACAAACAAACAAAGAAACTAAAACTAGTACCGCAGTAGCTACTTACGCCAGTGATAAATCAAACGAGTCGGCATTCCAGACAGGAGTGGATCGCTATATTACTATTAAAAGAAAGCAAAGCCTACAAAAAACAAATGCAGGCAAAGCAAAAATTACAAAAACATTGTCAACTCCAACTCCTTCAAATGTTTTAAGTTAAAGCAAATAGGTTTGCAGCACTCAGTAATACAGTTAACGCAGAAACTAGTGAGAAGGAAAACTCTCCTCGAGAGCCAAAATCTCCTCCAATATATCTTCGCGAGCGTAGCTCCAATGTCTTGGTAGAAAGCCTTACTCAAATAATAGGTAAACGTTCATTTCATATTATTCCGCAAACTAGAGAAAACATCCATGAGACCAAAATTCAGGTCTATAAAGAAAGCAACTATCGACTTGTTACAAAGCACTTCGATGAAAAGAAAAAGAGCAAAGAGAGTAACAAAGGTCTGTCCATTCCAATAAAGGGCCTGAAAACAGATATTCCAATTTCTGAAATAAAGCAAGCGCTTGAGGACAATGGATTCCAAGTGAAATCTATTACACAATGCAAAAAAAAAAATTTTTGTTTTCATACCCTTTTTTTCTATTGGATATTTTATGTTATCTTAGGGCTCCCTCATTCCAAAAAGGTCAATGGTTTGATGGATTTAAGTAGCGTTTCCGAGATATGGCCCAAAATGTGAAAAAAGTCAATTTTCTCTACTTTCCCCTTATTTCGGGCCATAACTCAATTACCATATAAAATAGTAAAAATACCAGTTAGACCTAATACGGAAAGGTAGAGACCGTACGCATATTTTAAGTGCCTAAACACTACCCTACGACTCGAACTGTGGCTTCTATGAGGTCAGAAGGGCCATTTTTTGCTCATATTTTTGCGATACTTTCACTCACTTATCAAGCCGTATCTTAGCAACCAGTGAAAATTATCCCAATATTTGGCATATCAGTTTTTTTGCGAGAATCGTAACGAACATTTAAAGCTTCATAATTGCGTCCAGTTATATTTTTCATTGCCTCCAATTATATACAGTCATGTGAAAAATAATAGGGACAGTACCAAAACCTTTTTTCAATGTTGAAAAAATCAAAGTAGCTTACGAGTTCCTCGACTGTTGCTCATTACACAATGTTGTACTGAAACGGGACTTTGGATAACATGAGTTTTTTTTACCAATAACTTCTAGCAGAGCCATTTGCTAGCTTGTTTTGCTTGGCAACACACGTTTTAAGTTGTGCGAAATTATAGGGACACGATTAATTTATTTTGATAAAAAGATGTTTAGCAGTGTTTAGCAGTTAAATAAGCAATTAGTGGTGGATGAATAAGATCCTTATTTTAAAACAAATCAATATCTCACAATACTCTACAAGGGATAGCTTTCGAGAAGCAATATTGGCCGCGGAAGGTCCTGTGCCTTCGCTGATAGAAAAATAGTGCAGAAAATTAAGAATCGAGGAAAGTCGATAAGACTAATATAAAAAATCATGGAGTGCTCTTAAAATAAGGTCTTCGATGCTTTCCACCATGTCCAAAAACTAGATACCATAGGAAGAAAACGAAAATGTTTAAAAATCTTCGACAAGGGGCTTGACTAATGTTCAGAGCAAAACACTTTTAAAAGTTCAAATGGACTGCAACTTGAAGTCGATGCCTTAACTACATTCCGAACTATCCGGGAAAGGCTTCAACAAGATGTTCTGGAAGGCGGGTGTGGAAATCAGGACCTTTTTGTCCGTCAACTACATAGTACTAAAGTTTTATAACAACCAGCTCTTTTTGAAATAAAAATACATTTCAAACAAACAAAGAAACCAAAACAAATTTGTTCGGATCTAACGGTAAACATTATTTCTTCCATTTTAAGGCAAAACATATGATCCCAGGTACACCATTCCCCAAATTTTTCGCAGAAGATGAGTGTAAGAAAATTTCAACTTTTGTACTATGTAGTTGACGGACAAAAAGGGTCCTGTATTCCGGTCTCGCCTCCCAGACCAACTTCTTGAAGCCATTCCCGGATAGTTCGGAATGTAGTTAAGCCATCGACTTCAAGTTGCAGTCCATTTGAACTTTTAAAAGTGTTTTGCTCGGAACATTAGTCAAGCCCCTTGTCGAAAATTTTTGAAAATGTTCGTTTTCTTCCTATTGTGTCTAGTTTTTGGACATAAGGGAAAGCATCGAAGATCTTATTTTAAGAGCACTGCATGATTTTTTATATTAGTCTTATCGACTTTCCTCGATTCTTAATTTTCTGCACTATTTTTCTTTCGGCTAAGGTAAAGGACCTTCCGCGGCCAATATTGCTTCTCAAAAGCTATCCCTTGTAGAGTATTATGAGAAATTGATTTGTTTTTAAATAAGGATCTTATTCATCCACCACTAATTGCTTATTTAACTGCTAAACACTGCTAAACATCTTTTTATCAAAATAAATTAATCGTGTCCCTATTATTTCGCACAACTTAAAACGTGTGTTGCCTAGCAAAACAAGCTAGCAAATGGCTCTGCTAGAAGTTATTGGTAAAAAAAACTCATGTTATCCAAAGTCCCGTTTCAGTACAACATTGTGTAATGAGCAACAGTCGAGAAACTCGTAAGCTACTTTGATTTTTTCAACATTGAAAAAAGGTTTTGGTACTGTCCCTATTATTTTTCAGATGACAGTATGTAATTGTATCAAATGATAAAAAAAAATAAATTCAATTACATATATAATTCCGTCCAATTAAATATATAATCGGCTGCAATGATTTATGTAATTGTATCGAATAATATACATAATTGCGTCTAATTAAATTAGTGATCCCCTGCAATTTAAAATACATTCTATATAGCAATATAAAAAGGGGAATTCTCCACAAATGGGCGGAATATATTTCACCACGTCATATTCGTGGTCCACCTGCCCCTTGGAGTGCCCAAGGATTTTGAAAATTCAAACACGTTATATACGATCGAAATTATAAACCATTTGAGAAATATAAGAACAAACTGTAAAATAAATACAATCATATATATAATTCCATCAACGCTTTAAATTGTAAAAGTAATCAGATGTAATTACATATGTATTCAGAACGCAATTACATACATGATAAATTTAAATGCAATTATATAAGTAATTGCGCACAATTAGTATTTTTTATTTTCTAATTATATTGTAATTGGCTCCAATTAATAATGCAATCTGGGCAAGGCTCCAATCACATATGTTATTGGTTCCAATTATATTTCGGGAACTTATTTCTCTCCGTGTACAGAACTCAATTATCGGATGACAAACGTGAAAGTTATAAGGAAAAAACTGCATTTTTTATTTTTTTAAAAGCGTGGGTATTTAGTAGTGTGCGAGTCCAGTTGAACTTTTAATTGCAATTAATATGAAGAAACCACACAAAATAAAATACATATGTATTTTGAAGGCAGAGTTGACTACACCCACTTTGCAACGTGCCTGTATTTGTATAAGAATATACATACATGCATGTGTGTTCATGTATGCAGTGACGTCATGGTGCTCACACAGAATTCATTGTGTTCGCAAACGTTAACCTTTGCGTGGTGCCATCCCACACAGAAGCAACATTTTACATCTGCCTACATACACAGAGCATTGGCATATTTCAAAAAAAAAAAAAAAAAAAAAAAAAAAACAAATTGAATGACAGGTAGAAAAATCCGCATGCGGTCACGTATCATTTTCTTTCCATGCGTGTACCTTTCAATTTATCTGAATCTCGCCAACCACAAAATCATCTGCACTTCGAAAATGTCAAGGCATGTCAGCTTTCAGGACAGCCAACACATTATTAGTTTCTTCAACTACGTGCTTTCCCATCTAATCGAATGCCTATTGAGCCTGCCCTTTAATGACGTCATTTATGTGCGTGTGTATCGCAAAACTAGGTCTCTCGCAAAAAAATTGGGGGCGCCACTACTTTTGCTATGAAAGTAAGACTTCCATTTTTCCACACAAAATTGAAAATTTTTAATGCTAAGACTTTCACTCCTTGGGAATGCTATTGTGATACTTCCTAAATAGTTTCCCTCGAACAACAAGCTGGATCGCTCATTCCCTTTCGAACAACAAGTTCGGACCTCCTCTGTTAAGCGGACATACTTTTCGGTCCCGTAGGTATCCGCTTAAGAGAGATACCACTGTATTTATGGTTTTTTTCCACTAACCGAAATTGTGGATACGCTAATAGAGTGAAGAAAAAACACGCGATATTTTTAGTTTTAAACATCTTCAACGTGACAGCCCACGATTGCGGGACGGTTGAGTGGTTTCAATGAGGCAAAATAGGTTACTCCAGAAACTATATTTGTTTTTGGAATTATGGGGGCGGGGGCGGGGGCGAAATAGGGCAAGTAGACGTCAACGAAAAACATAAACATATGACCTGAAACCGTGCGTTCCCCGGTTGAAATTCCGCACTAAATATGCTAAACTATTAAATTCGAAGCAAATTCATGTTGATGAATTCAAGTGAAAGTCCTCTTATGCTTTCCCTCACACAGAAAAACTGGCTACGAAAAATTCCAATTAATGGCGTTTGTTAAACTCGATTCATCGGTTTTTCAATTGTCCGAATTAAAAATTTCAAACAAATCACGAAATTCGGGAAAATGTCGCAATATTAAAATTTTGAACAAAAATTTGGATGATTATTTTGTTGTATTAAATACCAAAGGTATTAACACTTAACAAAAAATTTGTTCGAAACTTTTATTACATATATTGAACACCGGAAGTATAAACACTTAACAAACCGTTGTTTGATTGTTTTGTCATATCAAACAATGAAAGTATTAGTGCACATAAATATTTTTCTAAAATTCTCATTAGCTTTATGCGGACTTACATACAAGAAGAGACAAAATAATCAAAAATTATCTCACATATGTATATGACCATGTAGGACTGTAGGTCTAACTGTCGACGTCGAAAAGCCTCTGCCGCGATGGGGAAATACACCATTAGGCAGGTATAGGAAATTCAACAAATTGGGGAAATTCACCAAAAAGCTACCAACAAAAACCTTAAGCAGGAATAGGAAATTCAACAAATTCGAGAAATTCACCAAAAAGCTACCAACAACAATACGGGTAGACACAAAGTGGCACTATGATGCCACTTGCGAGAAAATTATCAAAGAAACACGGCGTCGGCTCGGTTTTTTATATTGCTTGAAAAGGTCATAATTGAAACTTTAATAAATATATTACGATATGCTTTTGCTTAATGTGCGCGAATGTTTTCATTTTGTAATAAATTAACATACGTTTTTGACTACGGCTACGAATGTGATTGTACATAGAATTTAGCATTTTTGCTGAAATAGTGTGATCAAAAAGTTATGTGGACAGGGTAGGACAAAATAACAATTTATATTTCTCCTTGATATTGAGATTCCTTGATTATTTTTATGTTTTTCAAGCTTTTCATATTATTTTTTAAGTTTGATAGATATTTTATATGTAATGTACTCGAAAATCTCCCAAAATTAAAAAGAAAAGTGGCAATGCATTTCACCACAGCAGAGCTAAAAATTTCGCTGCCATAGTATGCTTCTCTTTTCCTCGTGCTATATGCCTATGTTGAAGCAGCGTAGCTCTAACACATAGCAGGGATTAGGAAGAAGAAGAGTTAGACCTATAGTCCTATATGTATATGACATATATAACAATATATGTCACTCTCAGAGATATTGCGCGGGACGTTTCGCGCCAGTTAGAAAGAGATGTTACTCGACCGGCAAAAGAAGAGCGAGAGAGAAATACTTTTGGTGAGTACCTCAGTGCAAAATGCTCATTTTGGTGGGTACCCAAAACCGTGGTGGGTACCCAAGACCGTGGTGAAACGAGCCAAAACCGAAACGGCTCCTGAGTGACATATATAGTAATATATGGTATATGATGCTATAATGTATAACATGTGGCACTGTAGGTCTAACTGTCGACGTCGAAAAGCCTCTGTCGCTAATAAGAAATTCACCATTAGGCAGGTATAGGAAATTCAACTCTTTCGAGAAATTCACCAAAAACCTACCAAGTGTCTGGGCGGTTTTCTGAGGACAATAGTGCGCAGTGCCTATAAAATTTTCCGATTCATCAAAAACACATAAAAAAAACATATGAGTTGAGATTATACCTGCACTACATTTTAAATTCAGCCAAAAATTCGTCCAATCCAATGCCGATATCAGTTGGCCATTGATCTCCGAAGAAAGTCAATGTTTTATTTATATCGGGTTCCTTTAAGCCCGCAGCATAATTTGCATACCTGCTTAAATCGAGTGGGCAACACTGAAGCAGCGCTTAAACGTTCATGCATCTTGAATGGAATTTTATTCTCGATCGCGATACGAGAACAATCTGCCATTTGGACATTGCTCGTCGAACCTAGTAGAGTATGTTTGAACTTCTGAGCTCCGCTCCAATTTTGTCTTCAAGTTAACCGTTTCCGTTTTGGCTTCTTGAAGTTTTAATTTGTGCCAAAGAGTGCATCGGAAATACAATTTAAAATAACATAGTCAGATTGACGACGGAGGGGGGAGGTTTTAACACCCAAAAGCCCCCCTTGGATACGTCCCTGCGCCTTACGTAAACATGACGTACTCTCCATTAGCGTTCAGGGTTAAGGGTACGAAAAATCGGAAAACCAATCTCCTGGTGACGCTGATCATTTCTATATTTTGTATGGTCTATCTTGACTGGTTCGTGGTGTTACACACAACCACACAAACGCAGTATACCCTCCACACATAGTGTATCGGGTATAAAAATTCGGACACCTCGTTCATTCCAATTTATTTCATTTGTTACAAGAATCCCTTTTGAGTTTATAGTCCGTGATGATGTCCGTGATTTTTAATTACTCCCTTATGATGCTGTGTTGCAATGAGTCTACGTTTAAACGGCTATGTTTATTGCCTGCACCGTAATTGCTTGTTGCGACAGACATAATTCGGGCTTCATAATTAATTAGGGTATTCCCTTAAAAGTGAAAAGATTAAAAAGTCGTAAAAGTGTAAAATTTTTCATACAAAATTTCGTTCATTCATTTCTAAGCCTTCTTGATTTACGATTTTTCGAAGTTTTCCAGGCAAATACACGTTTAAGGGAAGACCCCTAATGTAAGTATTTATTTTGTAGGATGGAGACCTATATAAGAAAAACTGAACGGGGGGAAATATCTAAAGACATTTACGAGCAGCCAGAGGAGGAGGAAAAAACTACAAAAAATTCCTAGCATCGCATAAGATGTTGGATTATGCCGTATGTCACTTACAAGAGTTGTTATGCCATTTAAATGTTGTGTAAAGTTTGAATACTAACGTAATATTTTGCATAAGGCATAGGCCATCTGTTCACTCTATCTCGGTTTCGAACTATGCACACTCAACTGCATTTATTTAAATTTTGTTACTTAACAAGATTGCGTTAGAATTATTTGATGTATTCTTTTCTAAAATTTGACAGACTCGGTGGTGCAGTTGGTAGACCACCCGCTACGACGCCGTATGCTTTATTCTGTCCTGTCGTTCATATTTGTTTCATGTTTCCGGACCGAAGGTTTAAGCTGCCAGCATATATTATATTACTAAATTTATACGGCATCTACTTGGAATTAAGAATTAATCGCGAGTAATGACCCAACGGGAATATACGTAATACATGAACTTTGTATTTTAACGATTCATTTACAAATTCAAAGAAGAGGAACTATGCATTACCAGGTTATTGGAATTGTAAAGAGTAGACAAGTTTTGTTACATTTTCTACCAATAACAACCAAATTGACATGTGCTTACAGTTTCGATTACAATGGTAATGCACGATTTTCTAGGACATCGATGAAAATTCATTGCTTACGTAATGGGAAGTTATGTCGATTGTTTAATTTCCTTTGCTTACCTTTTCCCGTTGGGGAAGTCGCCGCTTATACGACAATCCAGAAACAAGATGAATTTATTATTTTTTTTTGTGCTACCAGACTGAAATAAAATGAAGTGGTAGCACACATATGAATTTAATTTTTGTAATTTTCCATTACCAAGTAGAAAAATGTCCGACTCGGATATACAGTAGCGAGCAGAACCGAGCACATGTTGGGTTCTTCAATTGTTTTATTGTTACGAGTATATCTCCGGTGTTAATAAAGATATCCTACACGGAGAGAAACAAGTGCCCGAAATATAATTGGAACCAATTAAATATGTGATTGGAGCTTTGCCCGGATTGCATTATTAATTGGAGCCATTTACTATATAATTAGAAAATGAAAAATACTAATTGTGCTCAATTACTTATATAATTGCATTTAAATTTATCATGTATGTAATTGCGTTCCGAACACAGTTGTTATTACATCTGATTACATTTACAATTAAAAGTATTGGTGCAATTACATATGGGGCATTTCACGTGAAGCGGGCAGCGAAAAAAGGGTCATGTTCTGAAAATCGTTCATATTTGGATCAGTTGCACCTCTATGGAGTGTGAGTTCAATGCTTTGTACCTTCTAAACTAATAGAGATCCCATTTTCAAACTTACATGATATATTCTTAACACCTGCAGCTAAAATTCGAAAAAAGTAAAAAAAAATCAAAAAGGTCCAAGTTGTTGTAATTGTGCTTTAACCATTTCACCACCAGTGCTACACTGAAAAAAACATTAAAAAAAATTTATTTTTTTCATCCTTGAATAGCTCAATAAATTTTCTTTAGAAACCGTTACTATTTATATTTTGAAAAAAAAATTTTTTTAATTCGAGCTTATTTTTTATTTCATCAATTTTTACAGGCCTATATCTCGAAAACTAACGGTGATATATCAAAAAACTGTTGCCCGTTAACTCACACTCTATAGAGGTGCAACTGATCCAAATATGAACGATTTTCAGAACATGGCCCTTTTTTCGCTGCCCGCTTCACGTGAAATGCCCCATATGTGATTGTATTTATTTTAAAGCTTGTTCTTATATTTCTCAAATGGTTTATCATTTCGATCGTATATAACGTGATTACATTTTCAAAATCCTTAGGCACTCCAAGGGCCAGGTGGATCACGAATATGACGTTGTGAAATAAATTCCGCCCAATCGTGGAGAATGCCCCTTTCTATATTATTGCATACAATATATTTTAAATTGCAGGAGATCACAAATTTAATTAGACGCAATTATGTATATAATTCGATACAATTACATTTATCATTGCAGGCGATGGGATATTTAAATGGACGGAATTATATATGTACACAGAGAAAAAAACACATAGTAAATTCAAAAGTGCGACGCTCTTAGAGAAAACGCTCTTGAATCTAAAGCATTTAGCTTTTAACCCAACAATGAAAACGCTCTTGGCTATCATTTAAGAGTGAAAGTAGTAACTTTAATAGTGAATCCGTAGATTTAAATACTTTCGCATTTAAAGTTCGGATTTTTACAGCTAAACTGTTATTCCAACTACATTTTATTGAATTTGTTAAGAGCGAAACTATTTAAAATAAGAGCACTGAGCACTTAATTTCATTTCTTTTCGTTCGGTATAATTCTCATTTCTTTCATAAAATAGGACATATAAGACATTTACTCATCTTAGAACCAAGTATTACAGTATGAGAAACGAGCTAATAGGCAATTCAACAAAGCTAATAGGCAATTCACCAAAGGCAACAACAACCACACGGCATACCAGGCAATCCACCACGATGCCTCTTTGGGCATTGTTGTCGTCTCTAGAAATTGGGCAAGTACAAGGAGCTAGTTTTTTTAAGGGATTTCTTTTTCATTTATAAAGGCCGGTATCGAGTAGATACTAATTTATCTTTGTAGAGTTAGCCATATATTTCACGCGCTAAAGTCAGCTGAGTTTTGTTTACATGTGAGCTGTTATTGTCAATGAACAGGAATAATTTCTTGAGGCCGATAGCCTCGGAAGCTAGCGCCTCCTATTTTTTTAAAGATTGCGTCTTAATTTATTAAGGCGCAATACACAAATAATAATAATAATAATAATTTCTTGAATTTAAAAGTTAAAAATATGTCGCAAATGCAGAAATCGAAGGTTGCAGAAACTTTGTTAATTGGACTTTCCGTGATTTTGCTAGCCCAGCAACTAAAAACAAATACCCATATACAAGGGAAATCCTTTACTTTTTTACATAGCAGTTGTTTAAGCTCGTAGCTAAAAATCGTTCTCCGCCTTTTTGGTACAGATGGTCCAGCTTCAGAAAATTGGTCTTCCATGCCATCCATTCTTCAGCTTTTTTTTTTGGGCACGCTACGCAACTGCGATTCAGCCTTTTCGCGGTGGAATAAATGTAAAACACTTTATTTCACTGGCTAAACTAGTCTCCACTTTTCTCCAAAAGTGCGAAAAATTGCAACCCTGATGTCATTTTAACAACACTGATTTCACTCGTGCTGGATATGGGTTTGCTAATTGACGGCGGAAATCCATTTATCGGGCTTTTAGCGCACTTTTTTTTATATGGAGTTTGACAGTTCATGCCTGCTCGATACAGGCCTTAAACAGAGAAAATCAGATATTATAAAGATTTTTTAAGAATGATTATACCAATTTAAACTGTAAAATTTCTTTTAACATGTATTTTTTCTTCTTAGTATTAGAAAAATTTACGTACTACAAAAAACTGATTTCCGAGTGTTTGGTCTGGTTTCATGTAGACGTGAGTATGGCATCCATGGAGAACAGATGGTGCCAAATGGAACGAGTCAATAGTGCAAATCGATGGTGAAAATAGTAACCGACTACAATTTGAACGCTTAGCTTTTAGAAATGATCCTTTCTGTCTGTCTGATTTTCAAAGGTATCCCTTCGTTGTAGGGTTTTTTATAAAATTCATAAATGCTGCCCTAAAACCAAAATCGTTTGACATACATAGTGGAATTATTTATTTGGATTTAGTTAAGGGCATAAAATGTAGATTCCAAATATAGAAAAGTGGTCGCGCCAAAAGGCGTTATTCGAAAATTGAATTTTACACCCAAATTTCAGATGGCGTTTGAAACAAAGACGACATAAATACTTCTTTTTAAATCGTTGACATCCTCTACAAAAATTGACTTAAGTGAACGAATTTTAAGGGTACCTCCAGCACTAAGGTCAGTCTCAAAGATCGTCTGAACTGCTGTTAAGTCATAATCTTTCGAGATATTTGCATGAAATAAGGAATTTGAGCTTATATTTAGCCTCCGATTAAAAATTTAATAGCTGTTTATCTGAGTGAGGTATTCTATGGCCAGGTTCTCTTTATTATAACACCCTTACTTTTTTCATTTTGAAACATGAATTTTAAAAATATATAAATTCCTTTTATGTCGAAATATCTTGCTTTTTATTTGGTTTTAATATGTTTTAAGAACTCTTTTGAGTACTCGGTTCAGTATCGATAAAAGCTTTGCGCTTAGAGTATTTGTGCATCGCTGACGAAGTCGTTCAATTTAAATGCAATATTGATACTAATTTGCGGGGGTCGTAGATACTCAAATGTACTCTAAAATGAAGGAGCATCTCTACTTTGTTGTTTGCAACTTCAATTTTACTTAAAAAGGGTCAAAATATAAAGTTAAGGCTTGGTTAAAAATCGCAAATTCTTCGACTTATTTTTGACAGTCAGCTGATTTTTACTCAACTTCACCACACCATTTGGAGCCATATAGCATTTTGACAGGCTTTCCCATACTGTAATACTTGTTAGAACTTTTTAAGCATTGCGAAAGCAGTCACGACAGCGGAGTGACAAAATCGGATGAAGTACATCCGATGGTTTTTTTTTTTGGTGTTATGTTAAGAGGAGGAAACACATTTTTCTGAAATTATTTTTGCGAATAGATAATAAAATTATCTACAGCTGTGCATTTGTAATCAACAGTGTCACTTTTGAAAATTATTAAATGTTTCCAATTTTAAATCAAAATTTTCGCTTTTGGAGATTTTAAAAGCTGTGCATTTCAAAACCACCGTTTTTACGCTCGGAAATTTTAAAAGCCACCTTTCTTAACGCAACAATTTCGCTCTTAAAAAAAATAACAGTGATTACATTGTTGGGTTAAAAGCTAAAAACTCTTGAGATCATTTTAAGAGCGAAAATTGTTGGGTTAAGAACGAAATTGGTATAATTTACAGTTACTTTTTTCTCTGTGTAATTGAAATTATTTTTTTATTATTTGATACAATTACATATATAATTGGAGGCAATAAAAATATAAATGAACGTAATTATGAAAATATAATTACATCATACTTAATTACATCAATTACATATGTTATGCGTGCAAAACATAATTGGGTATGTGATATTTTTTCTCTGCGTGCAGTGCAATTTTCGGTATATGTATTTTAATTATTTTGGAATATGAATAAATAGTGAGACGAAAACGAAGGTAAGGTTGTAGGAAAAGAGAGAACAGAAAACATGCTACAAGAGTCTTGGGCTTTCGATCCCGTAGCTTTTTTCTAATCCCGGGATTACGGGGTTACCTAAATAACATTTTCGGGATCCCGGGACTGTCCCGTGTTTTTTATATTAGGGTTCATTAGGATGGTAGGAAGTGAGATCTTGAGGGTAAGTACTAGAAGGGTACGCCGCAGGTCAATGACGTCTATAGAGGCCATATTGGAACAATGGTTTTAAAAGGAATTTGTCACTACATGAGAGCATATGTATGAGGGCTGTTCAATAAATTTTAAAAAATTTTCAATTCTGCATCAATCCCTTAAATCCCGAGATTTTCGGGTCCAAAAAATGGACGGGATCCCGTGATCGAAAGCCCTATACAAGACCCACATGTACACAGTTTTGCTCGTTTGGAGAAATTTACTGACGATTTAGATAAAATAGGTAGCAACCGAGGAAAATTATAAGTAAATGTTAGTAGATGACGCATTGGGAGATTATTCAAGGACTCCAAAACATAGATCTCACACCTTTCCGATAACCTCATGGCTGTAGAGGCATCATTTAATGGCGGCTTGAGAAATATTATAAATAATAATTTCAAAAAAATAGATATCTACAAAAATAAAACAATTTATGTATGTTTCTCAGCAAATAGTAATTCTATCGATTACTTGGAAAATTTTCACATTGACGGGTTACCTAGTTTATTCAAAAAGTACGTGCCAACTACGAAACATATAACAATTTATTGCTTTCTTCTAAAGAAAATGCCAACAAAAACTACTAAAACAACAAAACTTCCTAAATTTTGACTATTTTAGAATAAAGCATACTTTTTCCAATCTAAAGTTTCGAAATTGACCTCGATCGGTACACTAGTTTTCCAGTAAATTCTTACACACCTACTCATTTTACCACAACCAACGAATCCCTTCTTGATGTGTTCTTTGTAGATAGCGATTCGAAGACTCTTCTCTGTAGGCCACTATTCGAATCATTATCTAATTCTGACTTTCAGCTTAAAAGGGACTCTCCCTGCTCTTACTCTTGTAGAGGTTATAAGAATATTAATTATTTTGCCCTCGAAATTGATTTTAAAGTACAACAATTGCTGAAAACTAAGTTGCGCACTTACTTTTGGCTTTATCTATTAAACTGTTTGATAATTATCTTCTTTTTTTTTCTATGACAAAGTTGTAGTACTAGACTCAAACAAAATAATTTTAGTTATAACTAATCGAAAAAAAACTCCATAGAGAAACTGCAAATTGCAAAAATCTCAAAAATGTTCACCTTTTTTTTTTAACTCTTCCGGACCATAGACCAAGCTGGTAATAAAAAAAATATTTTATGTTTCTAAAATTTTTTGATTTCAATATAGAAAAACGATAAATTAACCATTATTTCAATACATCAACTGCATCCGAATACCCCAAGCGACACAAATTGTCTTTAAACGGTCGTCAAGAGCGCTCAGAGACAAATTGCTGAGAACTAATGCTCTCAAATAAGCTCCCAGCGGCGCACTGTTTAATGGGTTGCGCCGACAAAATGCATTACCGAAAGCATACTTGTAATAGATTATCCTTGCTAATATTGCTGCAATATTTTATAAAATATTGTATTTCCTCCCTTTTAATCAGAGGTGGCGATGGTGCAGTGGAAAGTGTCTGAGCTAGCAGTCGAAAGGCCCGTGTTCGAACCTCCGGGCAGGCAAGAAAAAGTGGAGAAAAGTTGAAGTCCACAAAAATGTGCTTCAATTGATAAAAATAAGAGAATAATAATAGAAATAAAAGGGCTTTCGTGGCACAATTCCTAGGAGTTGGATTCGGAAGCCTTATTTTTTAATAAAAATAAAAAAATAAAAAAATTTGGCGCCTACCAGAGTGCGACTCGAACCCAAGCACTTCGGATTCTTGGCCACGCACTCTGCCCACTGAGCCACGCCAGGTCTAACCCTTTTTCATTTTGATTTCAGAAAATGTAAGAATGATTTCCGAAAGCGTAAATGTGAATTAAGAATTATAAAAACGAATTCAGATCCGTTAAATTGAATTCACAAATATAAAAAAGATTTCAGAAAGTGTAAGTTAAAATTTAGAAGCGTCAGATTGATTTCAGAAACAGAACATTGATTTCAGAAAGCGTCAATTTTATTTCAGAAATCGTAAGTTAAAATCGAGATGCGTAAGAATGTTTTCAGAATGCGTAACATTGATTTCCGAAAGCGAGAATTTGATTTACGAAAACGTAAGTTGGAATTTAGAATAAGTACTTTAGAATTTTTAAAATATACCCATGAAAGTAGGGCGAGCTTCTCGCAAATATTGTTCGCCGACTTGTATGAGGCCCGGATACAACTTTCTTTAAAATTTCGAAAGTTAAAGTTTTACGTTGAAGTAGGCATTGCTATGGTCGACATGGCAAATGGAAGAAATCGCAAATTCATCACTTCGAAGAAAATGTCGGAGCTCAAGGAAAACTGTGCAATTGGTATCACAGCGATGAAGTCCAAGCAAGTGAGTCGAATCCTGCCTTGCCGGCATTTGATGCACACCATCTGCTTGGCACCCGTATTGCAGCAGCAGGACCCCCTTTGCCCCATTTGTCGGCAGGATATTCATGGTAAGTTTTTTGGTTTTTGTTGAATACCCATTAAACACAATGATGTCTCGATATCGTCGCAGGCTCAAAAAAGCGATATCGGAAAATCAAGATTCTCGATATCGTTTCAACATCTTAATGATATCATCCCCTTTGTATTGTTTTGTTGCAGATTCAGAATTGATTCAACGAAAGACGTACAAAACTCACACGACCCAAGACAGAGAAAGAATTGTTTCCGCTGCAAACCGGGGCGATGATTGGGCTTCTTTGGCAGTAAATCTTGGAATAGAGTATAAGACAGCTTGGAGCTGGGTCAAATCTGGACGGACCCAGCTTTTGCCAAAAGGCGACAATCGGCAGAAGAAACTGAGCGACGATCAGGTCAATATTGTACTGGAATGGGTGGAGACCAACAGCAGCATTACCTTGAAGGATATTGCTTTGCGATTGAGAACGGAGTTCAATGTAATGCTCTCAACAACTTCAGTTGGTAACTATTTGGAAGGTCGACTCTACACCTCCAAATTAGTACACTCGCAGCCCGTGACAGTGAATTCTGCAGAAAATAAGATAAAACGAGCTGCGTACGTCACGGAGCTCAACACATACGGCAGGACCGGGAAACAAATCGTCTGGATCGATGAAACGAACTTCAATTTTTTGTTTTTGTCGCCACAGCAAGGGACGATCCCGTATTGTACAGCGAGCTGTGCAGGTTCTACCAGCTTCACGCGGACCAAATATTCATTTGATTGGCGCCATAACCACCTCCGGAGTTTTTGTTATGTCTCGTCAACGAGGATCGTTCAACAGGGACAAGTGCGGTGAGTGGATAGGCATTGTTGCAGAGAGGTGGCAGGATCTCGGAAACAACAGAGGATTTGGTAGTTGTGTGCGATAATGCTCCTTGCCACGCAGCGCTGGAACAAGCTGTAGCCAGGTTCACGGACAACAAGGCAAAGGTTCATCGTTTGGGACCATATTCCCCAATGTTTAATTCCATTGAGATTATATGATCCAAAAATAAGACTTATGTGAAGGGCCAAATCGGCATCCCTGAAGTCCGAAGTCCTGGTCTCTCTGAACAGCGCTTCCAGTACTTGGAGCGGCTCATTGACGAGGTAAAACTGACGATTTCCGGAGGAGACTGCACACGAACCATACAGCACTGCACCACCTACCAGGCCGATGCACTTGACTTGCATGATATGCAAGTGGCCGTATATCTATGTACATAACTACCTGAATGTAAATAAAAACATATAAAAAAAAACATTCCCCCCTATTCTACATTTCGATTACGTTCCCGCCTTCCGCTCCATATTCGCCATATTCGAAAATGGGTAATCTGAGTTCCGCCCAAATCGAGAAGAAGAAAGAAATGTTTTTCGAAATTGTGGAATGAGTGGAATTGAAACAAAACATAGCAGGCCGTGCCGTTAGATGATTTAAATTAGTTTGATTTTAGTCGTAGTGGAAATATTCGCAATGGAATCAATAGCCACGGCTTCATTACTTGGTGAGGAGGAAAGCAGGCCACGCAATGTTGCTAATAACATACAAAGACGGAGGTTGAGAGACATGTGTAATCCGTTTGAGATGAATGAAGTTTTGTAAGAAATTCATATTCAAAGTGTTAAAGTATCTACCTATAACTAGATTTCTTTACTTCTGTAGATTCAAAAAAAAACTTTAGGCTTAACAAGGATGCTTTCAAACATGTTTTAGAAATTTTTGCAGAAGAGAGTAGAGCAAATACGTTGACATCGTTAACACCGCTTAACCGAGTAGTGGCTGCTTTGAAGTTTTTTGCAGAAGGCAGTTATCAGCATGGAGTTGGTGGCGATTTAAATGTCGGAATGAGTCAGTCAACTGTGTCAAAGTCACTCTCTAGTTTTGTTGAAGTATGTTAATGCAACGAAAGCTTTGCCCTCAATGGATAAAATTTCAACAGAATGAAGGGGAAAGAAATCAAGCGAAGCAAGAATTTTATGAAAACAACGGCTTCCCAGGTGTTATAATGTGCGTTGATGGCCCACATATAATATCAAAATAATCAAGCCATCTGAAGAACCTTTTCTGTATTATAATAGAAAAGGGTTTTATAGCATCAATGCTATGTTGGTGAGCATTGCATTCCAATGATATCAATACCATAATTTTCATTAATTAGTTTCACCAATTGGATGAATTTAATTAGGTGTGCGATAACAAAATGCGTATAAGAAACATTGATTCGAGATATCCAGGATGCAATCACGACTCGCATGTATGGAGTCTAAGCAAGTTGTGGTCTCATATGCAGCGGCGATATCAGGAAGGTGAAAGAAACACCTGGTTGTTAGGTATTTACTTATATACTTTTATATATGTCAGCTTGGAATAATTTTCTTTTGTTGAACAGGTGATGCAGGGTATCCTTTAGAGCCCTGGCTTATGACTCCATATTGGTCTGTAAATGCAGGCAGCCAGCAAAGCAATTACAACATCCGACACTCCAGAACTAGGAACATTGTAGAGCGGACGATTGGAGTATTGAAGAACCGATTTCGATGCTTGTTGGGTGCTCGGGAACTGCATTACTCTCCCCAGAAAGCCAGTAAAATTATAAACGTTGAATGTGCACTCCACAATATATGCATGTACTGCAGAGTGGAAGACTTTGACGAAAATAATGTTGTTGAAGAAAGCCTTCAGGAGGAACAGGAAGAAAATAGCAGTGAATACGCTTCCATAGCAAGTCGTATTCGAGACAACATACGCAATTCTTTTTAAAACTTATGTAAAAATGGAGTGAAAAGAACAATAAAAACATTTATATGAAATTAATGCAGTCTACCAAAAGTTTATTAGGTACTTTTTAATCCATATCGAAATCGGGATTGTAATGTTGCTGTTGCTGCAGCCGTAATATCTGCATCTTTATTTCTAAGTTTTGCTTTAGCAGTTCTTCCTTGACATTATTGTGGCGTTGCTCTTCTTGTAGTTGCTTCGCTGCAGTGTCCGTTAACTTTTCCTGAGACCGATTAATGCCCCCCAAATATGTTCCCAGTTCTTCCATTTTATTTATTTGAACGTCGTTATATCTTCGTGTTTCAGCATAAAATTCTGTTTGCAAATTTATTTGCTCCCTCAGTAAAGAAGAGGTCTTCTACAAATTTTTGCCTCTGTGATGGCTACTTGCTCTGCTGGTTGAAAGCAGAGGATCTGAGTCAGCAGTAGAAATTTCGATTCCATCGGAAGGCTGTACGTTTTCTCTATCCTCCACGTTATGGCCAAAATCCAGCGCACCACTTATTCCACTTGTACATGTTGTCAAACCCGTCAGTACGATTACTTTCTCCTGAAGTGGGCTTATGCGCTGCACACAACAAAGGCCTCCGCCGGTACTCATAATTTTTTGTTTGTTGCTTCGTAGCTTGCGTTTTATGTAGCACTTCCAGTCAACCCAAACCTGTAAAATATTGTTCCTATAATGGTACAAATTTCATGAATTTTCAGTAAATCCTTACCTTCCCCATGTATTGGGGTCTTTTGATGGTGGACCAAGTGAATTCAGTGCATTTCCCTCCTCTTCGGGATCCACTCAGTTCGTCCTAGGTGATTTCCCTTTTATATCTTTTTTTATATAGTTTTTATATTCTTATTCTCGTGAATTATTATTTTTATTCTAGATGGATCTCCTGTTATAAATGAGGTTGTTGGTGGCTCCCAGGACTTGCTCGCCGGTATTGACCTCTGCGACTTTGGGTTCGTGCGTATTGTCGACAATGCGGCTATTGAGGACCCTGGCCTCCTTGGGGTTGGTGCGCCTTCAATGTGTGCAGACACATTGGATCTCGGTACAGAGACGATGGATATCGGCACAGAGACGATTGGTATGGGTATGGTCATGTCAGGTATGGCCGCAGGGATGAGCCCAAATCGCGGTATCTTTATTGAGGCAGGTGGTCGTCCTCGTGTAGGCGATAGTATGTCTGTCGCAATTGCAGTTGAAGCTGGTATGGTTAGTGTCCCCACTGCTGTCTTCGTCGATGATGCTACTGTCGATGCGACTAAAACTGCCGCTGCCGTCATTGTTCTGACTGGTGTTGACACCGCCTCCGTCGACGTCGCGAAGTTATTGAACAGAAATTATTTTCTGCGTTCATGTGAACTAATACGCGACAGCGTTTCAAGCGGATTTCTGAAGCGAAAATGTTTGTAGCGCACTTGCTATAGAACATAAGATATGAATGGTCGGGCCTTGTCGAACGCATGTTGATGTACAGGTTTAACAAAAGTAAATAAGTGAAAGTTTATAATAAAATTTTCTTTAAATTACACAGTCAACCATAGTCAATTTGCCGAAACATCTTTTAATCGTGGTTTGCGGACAAAGTGTTTGAATTGAAAATTGTCAAATAAACAATATTTATATTGTATTGTATTATGTATAAAAAATATTCTTAGAGTTATATTTTTTACTCAAATAATAAAAATTAGTTTTTTTACTCAGAAAAATAAAACTCTTACATATATTACCATTTTCATCATGATAAGGCCTGATGCTGTGTAGAGTTAAAAGCGTGATATGACTTATCATTTTAAAAGTTTTTAGCCTTACAAAAATATCGGTATTTTCTGAGTTCACTAAGTTTCTTTGAAAAATGAGCGGGACGAAAACCGGACATTTTTGCAAGAGAATGTTTTATTTTTTACAAAACGAAAAATTCGTGGGAATGCAAAATATGCAAGGCACCATTTCAAGGGAATTATTTATCAAATTTAAAAAGGCACTTGCAAGAAAAACACAACGAGTTTTAAAAATATTTGCATAATACTTTCAATTTGTGAGTAAAACAAAAACACTTGAAAAATATTTTTTATTTTCTGAGTAAAAAATAAAACTCCAAAAATAATTTTTAGCATCCGAGCAAAAAATAAAACTCAAAAAACAATCTTTATTTTCAGAGTTAAAACTAAACCTCTAAGACTAAGTTTATCTTCTGAGTAAAAAATTAAACTCGAAAAATAATTATTTCCTGATCAAAAAATAAATCTTGACAAATAATTTTTATTTTTTTATAAAAAAATAAAACTAAGATTAACACTCAAATACCTACTAATTTTTTTTAATTTATATTCTATTTTCAGATAATTTTTTTCAAATTGAGGAAATGGCGGGGACTATGCGGCGGTACGCCGCCGAAATAGAGCGGCTGATAAGGCAAATGGAAAGATGTAAATACAGAATTTTAATTTAAAAATTTAACGTTTTTTTTGTGTTTATATTGAACAGCGTCACCGGCAGAATCAAGGGCCGCAAAGGCCTATTTACCGCCGCCGCCGCCGCTCTCCCCCCCCCCCCCCTCAGCGGCAACAACAACAACAGCATCAGCTGCAACAACAACAGCATCAGCATCAGCTGCAACAACAACAACAACAGCAGCAGCCACAACAACAACAGCATCAGCTGCAACAACAACAACAACAGCATCAGCTGCAACAACAACAGCAGCAGCATCAGCTGCAACAACAACAACAACAACAACAGCAGCAGCAGCAGCCGCAACAACAACAGCAGAACGATTTAATAATGGTAAGGTTTATATATTTTTAAAATAATCGGCCTGATTATCTATTTTAAAATTTGCACTTTTCTTTCCAGATGTGAAAATTCACCTTCTAAATTTGTTCTCACGCCCGTTGGATCTTCAAAATTCACGCCACGCAAATTAGCTCCTTCCATGTTGGCGCATAGGCCCTTCACTGACACAAGTTGGGCACACTCTAAGTTGGCATAAGCCAAGTCAGTTCGTTCCAGACAACAATACGTGAGATTAGCATGCGATAAATTACAATTATGCATACAGGCGTACTAAAAATTAAGTAAATAGTAAAACAATGGATTAATCAATCCTCAATAAACTGCCTACTTGTAGCCTACTTTAAAGTTAATGTTACGAAAGTCTGTAAATTTACTCCTTGAAAGCACCTAATAAAACTTGAAATTTTCTATATCAACTTCATCGATTACAACAATTGTTTAGTCAAGTGCAGCTGCCGTATAAGCGCAGCATTAGTCTCTCTACACATCCGCTTAAGAACTTCAACGCTAGGGCAGAATTTGGTTCCAAAGCTGATCGCAATCCGGTTTTAAATGTTTCAATATTTTCAGGCCATTATCATTGGTAATATATATAATATATATATATAATTAGTTTTATGAGTAACATAAAATCCAAAGTTCAAAAATAATTATTATTTTAACTCCCTGATTGAATTATTTATTTCAGTATTGTAAGTCTGTGATAGCTATTTACATTTACATAGCAGTTCCGCATATTTCAAGTGGGTATTGTAAAAGTCGTGCATGCCGACAAAATTCATGTTACTCCTACATAGAAAATCACCCTACATTAACAACAAGCATTTTATGCTCATCAATGAGGATAAAACGCTTCGGCTACATAAGCAATCGAAGCAGAAAACGAATTTTCAATTTATCTGGTCGTCAAAAACTTGCAAGCACTCATCATAAAGACAAAAACGGGCTTGTCCTTTCAAATCAATAAGTTTGAAGAAACCGAATAACAAATCGAATGAATAAAAGCCAGAGGTCCGATTTTTTATTCTTCACTTTCGCTTTTTTGATTTTTTTCGAAAATCCAAAAATTCACGTTCTTCACGCATTTTTTCAAATCAATGCGTGCGAACAGTTGGGCAATAGAAACTCTATTTGCGGGAAAGAGAGGTTCGATCTTTGTTGACATTTTTTGCAAAAATCTCGTTTGTGTTCCTTCGACTGTTTTGTTTTTGTCGAACTTGATTTTGCTCGGTCGAACCTTACCTATACAACCCGAATTGAAGAGTGCGACGCTCTTAGAGGAAACGCTCTTGAATCTAAAGGATTTACCTTTTAACCCAACAATGAAAACGCTATTGTTTATCATTTAAGAGTGAAAGTAGTAACTTTAATAGTGAATCCGTAGTTTTAAATACTTTCGCATTTTAAGAGCACTGAGCACTTAATTCCATTTCTTTTCGTTCGGTATAATTCTCATTTGGTTTATAAAATATGACATATAAGATATGTATTTATCTTAGAACTTTTTAAGCATTGCGAAAGCAGTCACGAGAACGGAGTGACAAAATCGGATGAAGTCCGAACTCTTTAGATTCCATACTCTTTGCTCGAGGTGCCTGGTGGGTTCAAAAACTTGACGGATTTAATTCTTCCGATTGAGGTTCGTATCCTCTTAAGTTTTGGTCCCCGTTTTGTGCCACCATTCACAAGTAGTCTCTTGAATTGTGTGGATTTCTTAAATCAAAAGTGCTTGCAACAATCAGGGTCGAACTTTAGGTACGCAGTATTTTTGTGAGATTTTTTATGCTTATGATCAGGCATGCCCAAAAGGCATTCAAAAAGGCAAAAGAGAAGCAAAAAATAGAAGTTCGTGTACGTATATGAAGAGAGAGTTTTAAAAATGATACCGAACGAGTAGGCTCTGTGCCACTTTTTTTCAGAAGAGAAGCTAGTTTTTGTATTTTTATGTTTTTGTTGTACTATACACTAACATTTTTCGGACGTTTGTCTGTAGTGGTGGTCATCACTGCTTATGATGAGCATTTGCGGTCTTATATTTCGAAGAAAGCCGTGCCGATATTTAAACGAATTTTGATAAGTTTTGTTTCGATTACTTCTAATTTCTTAAAAGCTAACCCTCATGTTTGTGTAATTCAATCTGATAAGGGTAAGGTAACTGTTTTAATGTTGAAAGAAGATTATCGATCCAAAATGGATTCTTGGGTCGAAAATTGCGTGTGTCGTGGTATATTATCTTCCAAGAATATATTCGGTCGTGAGTATGTCGATTTTTTGCCTGGTACCGGTTGGCAGCGTGGGGTGTATTCAGGCTTTAGGAAAATACGTAAACAGTTTTCGGAGTTTGTTCAATCTCTTTCCAATCGGGATCGTGAGCTTGGGGTTGATGTTCGCTCACCCCATCTTGCGAAGTTGACTTTGTCTTTGAATCGTATGTGTTCGCGTCAGTTTGATGTCGAAGGAGATCGGTCTGACATTTTAGTTCGGTTGCCTTACTTATATGGCACTGTGAAGGTACATAAGCCCGATGCTCCGATTCGTCCCATTTGTGGGACGATGGCCTGGGTTAGTTATCCGGTGCAAAAAATTATCACTTAATGTTTGTCCGAGATTTTTAAGCATTTGCTTCTGCCCAATAATCTTGCTAAGTCTTCTGACATAGTGAAGGTCTTACATAGATTGCCTATTTGTTCGATGTATGAATTTGTGAAGGTAGATATTGTGGAGATGTACACCCGCACTGATAAGCGGCGTATAATGGAAGTTTTTGGGAGTTGGTCTGAGCGTGAAGAGTTCCGTAGGCACAGTCCGGTCACTGTTAAGCTGCTTCTTCAGATGATCTATTTCTCTCTTGAGGTCTCAAGCTATCTTACTTACGGTGGTAAGGTATACAAACATCAGTTCGGATTGCCGCAGGGCCCCTGACTCGAGTATAAGTGCTACGGTGTTTTTCGATTATTTACTCTTTTGCAACTACGTCCAGCTTTTTAAGGCTCACCAGGTCGTCGTTTGGCTGAAATACATGGACGATTTGCTTATATATCTGCCAAAGAACCATATCCAATCCTTTTTAGATACCCTTTCGAAGGTGATCAATATGGATGTCACTATCGAGTATGAGCAGCCGTCTTCGTTAAGTGCCCGATATATGTTTGAGTTACTTGGATATTGAGATCCATCGGCTTTTGTCTCCCTTCCCGGCTCCGTATATCGTCACCGGTGTGTATCGTAAACCTATAGCCTCTCTTCGTACGCTCCATTATCAGACCCATTCTCACGTGTGGGCAGCGGGTGTGATAATTGAATGGACAGAGTGAATGTGGTTAGTAATTTAAAAAGACTAGGGGTATGAATGTTTAAAACAGGACAGATGAGGTGTTGGCATAGCCCTATCTTTAAGTAACTATCCTCTACTTTCCATCTTTCGCTTTAGCCTTTTATTTTTTTTTTATTTTTTTATTTTTCTTCCTATATTTTATATTCTTTTTATTTTATTTCTTTTCATCAATTTTTATTGAACCCCAAACGGCACAAATTCCTTTCACGTTTAATGGATAGGGTGTCGGAGTGCGGAGTGGTAAGCCCACACGCCGACGGCGAACTAGCCGGGGAAGAGCCACTTGTGCCAACCGCCGCGACGCTACCAACTAACCACACTCTAAAACCATTACAATATGTTGGCGCGTAACAACGTGTCTCAGTATTTCTTACGTGTTGTGCGGTTATCAAGTAATCGGTTGCTCGTTCGGAATATGAAATTTGTTGTTAGGATGCTCTACTATAATATGTATCCTCAGGTTGAAATAGCGCAGGGCCTAAAGGTTATAGTATGTCGTCATATTGCGGAGATTCAGCAAGGTGATCTGCCTTTCTTCCGTGTTAATGCTTCTGACAGAGTAGATATTTTGTATACCTTTATACAAGCTTACGCTGCTGTGGTCCATATTCCTCCACTTTCGTTATGTCGGTTGGGTGAAAAAACGCATCCTTTTTCTTTGCGAATGCCTATATATGTAATGCCGTTTATATGTGACAATTTTTCAAGGATCCTTCAAAATGTCTTTAAGAAATATGGTTTAGGTTCTTTCGTGTATTCTTCTAAGGATCGGCGATTATTCCAATTGCTGCGTATGTCACTAAAGGATCCTGATCCGTATTCTGTTTCACGTCGTGAGCGGTTGTGTATAGTGTTAACTTCTTGCGCTGATTGTAGTTCCGTGTTGCTTCTGGGTGGTGTACCTTCCCCTTTGCTTTTACTGGATGCGAAAATATAAATTGAAACGTTTACGGCACACAAATTTCAACGTGGGAAAACTGAACAACGTTTGAAATGTAGAATACACTAAATCGTTAATTTCGAACATTGATCGAAACGGAACGGAACACAAAATGCAAAAGTTGCTAGGATTGGAAAATTTCGAGTCGAGTCGAAATGTTAGAGGGGATTTACAATCTATATATATAAAATAATGTTGCGAAATGTGTTTGTGTTGAACTTTCTCGGCACTGGCTGAACCGATTTGCATGCAGTTTTTTTTGTTTGAAAGGTGAAGTCTGCCTGAATGTTTTAAGCTATATGCGACATTGGTGCGTGTGTCGTGAGATATCAGCATTTTGGTGAGTTGTAAGAATTGATAGATAGAAAGATTGATAGATTGATTGATTGACAGATTGATAGATTGATTGATTGATATATTAACAGATTGATAGATTGAAGGATTGACAGATTGATAGGTTGATAGATTGAAAGATTGATAAATTAACAGATTGACAGAATGATAGATTGATGGATAAATATATTGAAAAATTGATAGATTGAGAAATTGATAGATTTACTGATTGACAGATTGATAGATCGATAGATTGAAAGATTGATAGATTGATATATTGACATATTGATAGGTTGATAGATTGAAAGGTTGATAATTTGACAGATTGACAGATTGATAGATTGATAGAATGACAGATTGATAGATTGATGGATATATATATTGAAAGATTGACATATTGATAGAATGTCAGATTGATAGATTGATGGATAGATGTATTGAAAGATTGATTGATTGACAGATTGATAGGTTGAAAGATTGATGATAGATGGATAGATAGATGGATAGATGAATAGAGAGATGGATATATAGAGAACACCTATTCCCTAAATTAAATGGCGGAATAATTTTACCGAGATTGCACTGCAGTCGGTATCTAGGTTATTTAAAATGAAAAAGCAGCAAAGTAGGCTTGAGCAAAAAATACGAATTCACCAAGCTATTTAAAATTTTAATGTAACAAACTTTCAAATCATAAAAAAAAATTTATTTTTATTTAAATCGGGAGCAAGCGCATTTCAGTGAATATTAAGTGTATTTTATTCACAGTTAAGTACATAAAACAATGCCAGGTTTCCGTGGGCGAGGGGGAAATATTGGTCGATAGTAGTTTAAGTAAAAATTTATAGCATAATGTTTAAATTTCACACAAAGAATGAATAAAAACCTAGAGTATTTAAAAACATACTACTTTACCACTTTTATTACTTTTGCCCAATATCAACCTGTACCGGGAGAGGAAACGAGCGCGGGTCATACGAAGCTGGCGCGAAGGCTCGCGGAGCGAGCCTTGGTGCCAGCTAGTAAATATATATATAATATATTCCAGATCTATGTACATAAATATTAAATGTAAGTAATTTTATATAAATAAAAACAATATTGTTCTGAATTCAAATTCTCGCTTTTGGAAATCAATGTTACACAGAAAAAAAATCAACCAGAAAACTGTTTAAATCAAAAGGAAATACATACAAAACGGCTTCAACAAGGAATATTTTTATTTTAACAATTTTTCTTGTTGGAAAAAAAAAAAGATTTTCCTTTTGAATCAACTTTTTTTCAGGTTGAATTGACATGATAATTTTCAAAAATGGATTGAAATTTAAATTGGTTCAACAACTCCGTTGTCGTGACTGCTTTCACAATGCTTAAAAAAGTTCTAAGATGAATAAATGTCTTATATGTCCTATTTTATAAAACAAATGAGAATTATACCGAACGCAGGGAAATGTAATTAAAAATATTTCCTTCAAAACAACAAATTTTTGTTTTGCTCGAAAATCAAAAAGACTTTGAATAACAATGCGCATTTAAAAAAAAATCGTGGTTAAGTTCGCTCAGTGAACGCATTCTGAAATCAGTCTAACGCATCTCGATTTTAACTTACGCTTTCTGAAATAAAATTGACGCTTTCTGAAATCAATCTGACGCATCTCAATTTTAAACTACGCATTCTGACTTGAATTTTACTCAATCGATTTGAAGTTTACGCTTTCGGAAATCAAATTTACGCTCTCTGAAATCAATGTTCTGTTTCTGAAATCAATCTGACGCTTCTGAATTTTAACTAACGCTTTCTGAAATCTATTTTATATTTGTGAATTCAATTGTACACTTTCGGAATTCAATTTAACATATACGTATGCCCATTCAAACCCGCTGCGAGGTAAGTTTTTCCAGCGTGGGCTTAGGGGGGAAAAAAATGGTGTTAGTTAAAACGCACTTTAAACATAAAAAAAAAAAAAAACTTTAACCTCGAAAACCTATGTACATTCACATTAAGTCATCAAGGTAGGTAGGTTAAAGTGGCTGCCACTTAGGCCGTTAATTGGCCCATTGTGGTACCAAGGATGTTTTCTTGTGTTTGTGTGAGTGTATTGTCTTATTATGTAGTGTGCCCCTAACATGCGATTTTTTTGAAAAACCAGTGCTGGGCTTGGAACATTACACTCCGTTTCGCCTGTGCCGGGAATCGAACCTCGGAGCCTGGGATCAAGAGCATAGCACGCATCGCCTACGCTATCCCAGAGCCACTTTCGTCATCAAAGGCCGCAAAAATTTTTAACGGAGGATTTTGATTTAAAATGGCAAAGGCAATGGAAAATTTTGCTATATTTCTCTATGGAGCAAAATGCTTGTTAGCCAGTGTAGTCGATGACACTAAATATTTTAGAGTTATATAGGTTCAACAAATGCTTGTACAAAAGGATCTTAATGTGCGAAGAGTTCAGTATTCACCTTTCACAGTTTGCAGCAAATAAATCTGCAAAATTGAACAGGAGAGAACCGAGTTATGTGCTTCACAGTTCTCTTGCGCTTGATGTTTTTTGGGTGCCTGGATTTTTGTGTTTTACACTTTGGATTGCTTCCAAACACCCACACACAGGGCGTTCAAATTCAGGAGATGCTCTTGGTATACACATACATATACAATATTCCTTGCAAGTCTTGTTTTGTGAATGAAGCGCAAAGTTAATTGCGTGAAAAGAAAAGGCGTCGAGGGGTGCGCGTAATATTGGAAAAGCCGCAAGTTGTCCTCAATCTTTGAACTTATTATGAGAACATGGTTAATGATATAAAACGCGGCTCCAAAATTGAGGCATCAGAAGGAGGATCTAAAAGGGAAAAGAATCCATCGAAAGTTTCGAAGGTTTTCAATTTTATGCATTTTTTTTTTTTGAAAATGCAGTATGTTGGTAAATTAGAAAAAATACTAACAAATTGTAGATTGAAAAAATTGTTACGAAGTTTTTGGACTTAAAGGAGGGTTACTTAAAGGAGAAAAAATTAAATGAGAACATTGGAAAGAACAAGCAGCTAGCCGCCCACGCTTACATGAATACCACACACAAATACAGTCATTTGGTAAATGTGGGCATGTGGGTGATAAACAGTTGGTATTCTTAATTTTTCTTCTTGTACTTTTTGGAAATGCCTCCAAAAAAAAAACAAAAAAAAAGGAAAGCGAAGCGAAGCGTAAGAAGAGATTGTGAGAACTTTACAACAATGACTACCGTTGCGCATGAAGAGGCGTGCGTACTCACGTCTCTCATGAATGAAAAATATAACTGCAAAATCTGAATGAAAATGCCACATGGAGCAATTTTCACAGAAGAAGGAGATGTGCAACAACACGCTCCATAATGAAGCAACAACAAAACTTTTGTCGGAAATGTACATTTTATACCATGTACCATGTACACCTTTCACCTCATGGCTTATGTGCTCTTAAAGGTCGAAATGTATCTGAAAAGTGCTAATAAATTGTTCTCTCACTACAACCCTCCAATGTTTCATACATATGTATGTATGTCAGACTCATAATAGCAAAAATGTTCTTCGTTTTTAAATAACCTTGAAACGCAAAATTCACCCATTCAGCTTACATATCCAACCATGGGAAAGATGAAGAATAAATGAAGAAATCTCCTATTCTAGCCACATCACAATTTGTTACATCATTTCTTCTTCTTCTTCTTCTTGCGTTTTCATTTGTCCCGGCCTATCCCGGGGTCCACAAAACGCGACCAATTCCTCCATTTTGGCCAATCAGTTGCATTTTCCGCGGTAAGTCCAACAGCCAAGAGGTCCCATTTTACTGTGTCCATCCAGTGTTGACTGCAACCTTGTATTTCCAGTGCGTAGCCCTTCTTTGCCAACATCTCTTCATTTACTTATTTATTTATTTATTTATTTATTCAATTCAGTCTACTGACAGTATACACAGAAAGACTTTTGTGCGTAAATACAACCAATTTTTTAATCAATATAACAAATTCGTTGTTAAAACTCAGCCAATCACACTTTTTGTTTCATATATTAACAGATCGTTTAATTGGGACAATTATTCGAAGTATTAACACTCAAGAAAATTTTTCAAACAATTTTTGTAATATCAACAACCAAAGGTATAAATAAAAATCAACCAATTATTTTAAATAAATAAAAAAGGAAACCCTGCCTCATCTACATATTCCATAATAAAAATTGGAGTCTGTTAAGTCAGTTTACGAAAGATAATTATACATTATAACATCATATACATATGTGAGCTATTTTTTGGTTATTTTGTCTCTTCTTGTATGTAAGTTCGAATAAAGCTAATGAGAATTTTAGAAAAATATTTATATGGACTTTCAAAAATTTCAAACAAAAGTTTCGTCAACCCAAGCGACACAACTTGTCTTTAAAGTTTAAACGGTCTTCAAGAGCGCTCAGAGACTAATTAATGAGAGCTAATGCTCTCAGATAAGCTCTTTGAGCGCTCTTGAAGACCTTCTAAAGACTAAAAGGACGTAAAAAGGCGGGGCTTAGGGGCCTTATGAGAGTTCTTAGAGACTTGACAAAAAATCAGTTTTCTCTCTAGGAAGTCTTTGAGAACTCTTTGAAAGATCTTTAAAACATATTTAAGAGTTCTTTGAAAGACTGAATTAGGACGTCATCATCAGTCTATGTGCGTGATAGGGACGCAAATATGCTCATACGTTTTTTATAATATATCCTATTTCTGTTTCTTTAAGAAGAAACACACAAGACGTCCCACATATTCTCTGTTGGAAATATTTTGAACACAAAAGGACATGTGTGAAGATATTATAATCTTAATATGAACAATTTTAATGAAATATCTCAATTATTTAAACATACACAGAGAAAAAAAATCAACCAGAAAACTGATTAAATCAAAAGGAAAAACATACAAAACGGCTTCAACAAGGAATATTTTGAATTTTGAAAATTTTTCTTGTTGAAAAAATAAAAAATTTTCCTTTTGAATCAACCATATTTCAGGTTGAATTGAAATGATAATTTTCAAAAATGGATTTAAATTTAAATTTAAACCACGGACATTGTTGAAATGACAAGATATTTTTTAAAAAAATTCCAAAAAAATATACCTATACAAGAAGAAATGTCAAAAAAAATTTAATTAACGTTCAAAGCAAATGGCCGTAGAGCACTCTGCTGAACATGACCCAAAAAATAGCCATCGGATGGACTTCATCCGATTTCGTCACTCCGTTTTGGTCATATAGCACTATAGGTCTAACTGTCGACGTCGAAAAGCCTCTGCCGCTAATAAGAAACTCCCCATTAGGCAGGGATAGGAAACTCAACTCTTTCGAGAAATTCACCAAAAAGCTACCAACAAAAACCTTAAGCAGGAATAGGAAATTCAACTCTTTCGAGAAATTCACAACAATACGGGCAGACAAAAAGTGGCAGTATGATGCCACTTGCAAGAAAATTATAAAAGAAACACGGCGCAGTGTTGCCAGTACTTCAGATCCAAATTTCCCTCGAAAACCAAACAAAAATCCATTTTTTCCCTCAGTGACCGATAGAAATTTCCCACGAAAATCCCCTCAAACAAAAACATATTTTTCCGTAATAAAATGTTGATCATCGCTATATTTCTTAACATAAAAACCTTAAGGTAGCTGCGTAAAATTACATATTGTATTTAAAGAAATAGTACGTTTGAAAAGGCCCCAAGACCACTACTATTAAGGCAAGTTGGCGGGGAGATTTTAAAGGCCATTAAGGGTCTCATCTTTGTTCAATTTCTTTATGAGAACTACCCTCTTGCCACCCCTGATTATAATTATAGGCCGATCGCCAAAAATTTTTTAGAGAGGATGTTTATTACCAGGAGCAAGCATACATGAATAATTTGGTTTATGTCCCATTTGAATTTCAGCCGCGCCCAACTTTCGAATATTTGAAAATTCCTTTTACAACCCCAAAGTGATATATAGAATATGATTCATCAACCAATATTACCACATACGATCGAGCATTGCATCGATCCGAGCCGCTCGCAGAAGATTGCTCGAATGTGGATGATCCACTTAGGGCTTTGTATCGATTATTGAAAAATCCCTCTATCGTATTCAACAAAGCAAAGAAAATCCCCTTTTCCCTTTTGCCAATATTTGGTGCAAAAATTCCCTCAAAATGGGAAATATCCCTCAACCTGGCAACACTGACACGGCGTCGGCTCGGTTTTTTATAAAGCTTTAAAAGTTCATATTTGCAGCTTTAATAAATGTATTACGATGTGTTGTTGGTTAATGTGCACGAATGTTTTCATTTTGTAATAAATTGAAATTCATTTTTAACTACGGCTACGAATTTCATTGTGCATACAATGTAGTATTTTTACTGAAACAGTGTGATTAAAAAGTTGTTAGGGCAGGGTAGGACTAAAAAACAACTTCTATTGTTCCCTTATATTGAGTTTCCTTAATTATTTTTGTGTTTCTGAAGCTTTTAATAGTATTTTATGAGTTTGGTAGATATTTTATATGTGATGATTTCGAAAATCTTCCAAAATTAATAAAAAAAAGTGGCAACGCATTTCACCACAGCAGAGCTAAATATTTCGCTGCCATAGCATGCTTCTCTTTTCCTCGTGCTATATGCATATGTTGAAGCAGCGTAGCTCTAACACATTGCAGGGATTAGGAAGAAGAAGAGTTAGACCTATAGTACTATATGGTTTTGGTGACTGCTTTCGCAATGCTTAAAAAGTTCTAAGATGAATACATATCTTATATGTCTTATTTTATAAAACAAATGAGAATTATACCGAACGAAAAGAAATGTAATTAAACATACATATATCCTTTCAATTCAACTAAAAATGTTGTTGACTCAACAATTTTCCTTTTGAAATTTTTGTTCTGCTCGAAAATCAAAAGGACTGTGAATAACAATGCGCCCTTTTAAAAAAATCATGGTTACGTTCGCTCAGTGTAAAAATGAAAACGGAGATCAGTTTATCGGCAATATGATATATTCTAGCCCACTAAATTTTCACGCGCCTTTAAAATATTAATGTTTTGCAAAAATTTTAAAGTTTAACAATTTTTTAAATTTTCTTTCCGTTTCTTTTAAATTTTATTCTGTTATAATAGAAAACTTATTTCAGGCATTTCCCCCCTTAATTTGAAATCAACATTTTCATAAAGCATTAAAAAGTTTTGGTTGATTGTTTAAAAATAAAACCATGCAACTTCGTTCCAAAAAGATGACGGATTTCTAAATGTCTTTTGAAGACCTTCTGAAAAGTTAAACATCTCAATAGTGAGCAGACAAACTTAGAGTTGCATCAGGATTTTTTTGTTTCAATCTAAATAGCACCCCTGGTTAGAGTTGCATTTTTATTTTGCTTTTGTTATTTCTGTTCTCACTTGTTAATGTCAACCCTGCGTAAATGATAAAAATGTCAACAACAAACAATAAAATGTAATGACTCACTATTTCCTCTCAATAAGTTCTTTGTAAGAGTTTCCAAAGACGTGACGTCACTGAAAATCTCTGAAAGGTCTTTATAAACAGGAATATAGAGGCCTACTCTCACAAAGCTCTTTAAAATGTCTTTTGAAGAATTTTTTAAATATGAATGTGTTACCTCTTTGTAATACCAACATGAGAGTTTTCGAAGAGTTAAAAAAACGTTATCGGAAATCGGTCTTCGGACGCTGTTCAAAGAGTTTATTGAGAGCTTTCTAAGACATCCGATTTTTGAAGTATTCTAAAGACGTTTGAAAGAGTTTTTTGAGACAAGATATTTTTTAAAGTTTTTAAAGACATTAAGTTTTTCAAAGACCTTCTAAAGAACATTCAAAGAGTTTTATGTATGTCTAAGAATACTCTCCAAATTTGATATCTGTGTCGCTTGGGAATATAACAAAAATTTCAAACATCAGTTTTGTCAAGTGTTAATACTTTTGGTATTTAATACAACAAAATAATCAACAAAATTTTTGTTCAAAATTTAATATAACGAACTTTTTCCGAATTTCGTGATTTGTTTGAAATTTTTAATTGGGACAATTAAAAAACCGATGAAACGAGTTTAACAAACGCCATTAATTGGAATTTTTCGTAGCCAAATTTTCTGTGTATATCACAGACTTGTGTTACCTAATGTTATTTATTTAATTAAACAATTCAAAAAGTTTAAGCTTAAATCTACCGAGGCTTACACTGAAATCTAAATTATAAGCATAATAATTACACAGCCAGATACACCTTGTTATAGGTTCATTGTATATATGCGATATTGCCTTTATAGGCGAGGTGGGTTATAAAAACACAACCTCGTCGCTAGATCATCGGACACGACATTTCCGTGGATAATTTTTAACCCAAACATCAAAGAAGCCGTTAATCGCCTATCACTTAAGGATTGCAAACCCAGCAACTTCCGGCTGACTAAATAATTAGTAGAATTATGTGGCCAGCGCTGTCTGTTTAAAGCCAACTTGGTGGAAATCTTTTGAGCCTTTTCAATTTTGCCGGAATATTTATTATATGTAGTAAGGATTCCAAATTAGAGAGCAGTATTCACAACGAAGTTTACCGACGATAATTATAAATTATAACATCATGATCAGGGATGCCCACCACTACATTGAAAGCTTGCGATAGTGTGTGTGCGCATTGCACTGAAGAACGTTTTTCGCCTTTTTAGTTCTCTCTTTTTGCTTCATCCGACATAGGTCTTGCTCGTTCGCTGCCTGATGTCAGACTAAACAGGTTTCGATTTCTCAGCTTGCTTGTTGCCTTTTGTGTATGTACCAGTGTTGGAAAAGTAGGTGTAATTGTACCTTTTTCGGCCCTTTTTTACTTCAAAGGTACATTTGGTACAATTTGTCCATTTTAGGTACAATTTCAAGATGAAGCAATTTTGTTAGTGAATTAAATGGTGAAAGGTCTTCTAAGGTTATCTTAGTTGTGTTTGCAAATATTTTTTTATACATTTCCCAAAAAAGGTAGCATAATGCTTGCAGTGCAGACTAGGTGTTAGATGTTTTGATGTTTCACCTTCTTGTATTTTATGTTGGTCTAGAGTCAGACACACGAACAAATGTTCTGAAACAATTAAGTAAGTAGAGAAATACGAGCGAAGAAAAAATACGAATGTTTGTTAAATGCTCGGAGCTTCTCTTGCTTTCTCATGCAATCAAATGGAATCGTTCCGAAACATATTTGTGAGTCTGACTCTGGACTTGGCATTGCCTCCTTAAAAATAAGAAAATTTCAAATGTGAATCCTGTTTGTGAAGTCGTTTCGTCGCATTTTTGTTTTAATATCTCAGTCAAACTAGAGGTTTGATGCAATGGATAAGTAAGATAAGCAAGAATATCATCTCCTTTAAATGACCTTGTCATCAGATTTGAGAAGTACTTAAATTTTCTCCTTGATGTCTTCGATGAAAACAATAATGGATTTGCCACTTATGAGGAAAATTCCGGCTGGGTGTATTATTTGGCATTTATGAAAAAAATTGCGGCGGGGTATATAAGGTACACTTCACTATATTTAGGTACAATTTATGGACGATTTTAGGTACACACTGAAATTTCCATTTTCCAACACTGGTATGTACACAAGCATTCGCTCTCAATGCTCCGAAGCTTGCTCCGCGGGCATCAACGATCATGATTAATGAACATATGTCAGCTTATTCTTGATTATTTTGTCTCTTCTTGTACGTACGTCCGCATAAAGCTTATGAGAACTTTAGAAAAATATTTATATGCACTAATACTTTCATTGATTGATACAACAAAACAATCAAACAAAGTTTTGTTAAGTGTGAATACTTTTGGTGATTGATATGACAAATCAGTCAAACAAAACTTTGTTTAAAAATTCATATTACAAAATTTTGCCGAAATTGGTGATTTGTTTGAAATTTTTAATTGTGACAATTAAAATGGCAATGAATCGAGTTTGACAATCACCATTAATTGGCATTTTTCGTAGCCAGTTTTTCTGTGCGTGATTTTTGGCGTATGTTTTGGTATGTATCAAATTGATTCACATCAGCATTTATATTTGAAATTTTTTTAAGCGAATGCGGGTTAAAATAAAAGTTACATTTTGATTGAAACGAACGCAAAAACCTATTTAAATAGTTTATTATTCATCCTCCCTTTTCAATAAGCACCAAAAATCTGTTCGTCATGCTGTCGACCAGCGATTTTAAGGCGCCCGCCTGGAGAGTGTCCGAATTTCGAATTATCGCCATTTAAGGGGACCTTCTGGTATAGAGCACGAAAATTTAGGGTATTTTCATGATTTTTTTTTTGGTATTAAGCCAAATAAAAAACGATTTTCTAAGTATGCAGGCTTATTATATTCTTTATTGACAAAAAATAAAAAATTTTGTTGTAATTTTTTTTTTTTTTTTGTATTTTAAAAATGGCGTTGAAGTGGACACTCTTTGAAAAAGTACCTCCGTGGTGTGAAAGATTTTGGCAGTTCTGGTAATCGAAAAAAAAAAAAAAAATATGTTATTAATCAGAATGAATGCGGCTATGGCAGGAACTAGAATAAAAAAAAAATTTTTTAAATTGACAAAATGGCGCAATTTTTTAGTTCAACCATCAAAACCTCCTCCTTTTTTTTTACCATTTTTTTTATGAAAAAATATGAAGTTCTTGAAATAAAAATTCGATTCTAGTTGCCATAGCCATTGATGTTATGAATAATATATAAAAATTCCAGACAAATCGGTTCGATGGTTTTTTTGTTTTCATTCACACCAGGTCAAAAAAAGTAGTTTTGAGATAAACGCGTTCAAAGTTGCTTTGATCAAGCGCGCTGCCTGCTGTCTCCACCTTCTAAAACGGCTGTAGCAAAACAAATATTGTCAATATCTTCACGAAACTTTGCCAGCATATTCTTAAAAGTCTATTCTTCCGAAATATATAAAAAACAAAAAATCAATTTTCAAAAAATTCTAGACCAGAAGGTCCCCTTAAGGTAAGGTAAGGCAATTGAAGACCACAAAGATTTTCATATGGATTCAAGTCCGGAGAGCGAGCAGGATAGCCATTTAATTATATCAAGTTCACGATGCAAACAGTTTGAGGTCTGCTTGCTCGAGTTTATGGGAGCATTATATTGCTGAAAAATAAACTTTCACGGAATTCTGGACAAATAGGGTAAGAATTTTGTTTGGAGTAGGTATCTCAGATCATTGAAAAGGGAGGAGGACCAATAAACTATTTAAAATGGGTTTTTGCGTTCGTTTCAATCAGAATTTAGCTTTTAATTTAAGTAATAAGGAGCGCTGCCAATTTAATGGACATCTCAAAATGTACAAAAATTTGTGTAACGGCAGGGCCTGATATTGCTTTTTTGCGGCCCTGGGGCAAAAAATAGTGTTTGCGGGCCCTATGATGGCACTAATGGGATACAGTTTTCACATTTCTATTTGAAATTGTAGCCCCTCACAGTGCCGCTCTGGGCCTTTGCCCGGCTTGCCATCCCCTAAACCGGGGTCTGTGTAACGGAATAAAAGCGCAAGCTATTGGTGTTGTTGTTTTACAAAAATCTTTCTTCGTTTCTCATTTTAAGGGGACCTTCTGGTCTAGAATTTTTTGAAAATTGATTTTTTTTTTTTATATATTTCGGAAGAATAGACTTTAAAGAATATGCTGGCAAAGTTTCGTGAAGATATTGACAATATTTTTTTTGCCACAGCCGTTTTAGTAGGTAGAGACAGCACGCAGCGCGCTTGATCAAAGCAACTTTGAACGCGTTTATCTCAAAACTACTTTTTTTGACCTGGTGTGAATGAAAACAAAAAACCATCGAACCGATTTGTCTGGAATTTTTATATATCATTCATAACATCAATGGCTATGGCCCGAACTAGAATCGAATTTTTATTTCAAGAACTTCATATTTTTTCATCAAAAAAATGGTCAAAAAAAGGGGAGTTTTTGATGGTTGAAATAAAAAATTGCGCCATTTTGTCAATTTAAAAAAAAATTTTTTATTTTAGTTCCTGCCATAGCCGCATTCATTCTGATTAATAACATATTTTTGTTTTTTTTTTCGATTACCAGAACTGCCAAAATCTTTCACACCACGGAGGTACTTTTTCAAAGAGGGTCCACTTCAACGCCATTTTTAAAATACCAAAAAAAAAAAAAAAAAATTTCAACAACATTTTTAATTTTTTGTCAATAAAGAATATAATAAGCCTGCATACTTAGAAAATCGGTTTTTATTAAGCTTAATACCAAAAAAAAATCATGAAAATACCCTAAATTTTCGTGCTCTAGACCAGAAGGTCCCCTTAAGTTTTTCTCCTTTCGCTTTAATAAAGTCGCTGCACTGAAGAAACTAGGTGCGGCCAATTTTCTGAACATGAGTGTATATACTTATATTATATATATTTTATTATATATACATATATATATGAATCTGCATGTATTAATACATAAATATATATGTGTATATATAAAACTTAAAATTTATATATCCATACATATGTACATGGGACTTGTGATGACGATTTCATTCATAGAAAACAGGTCTGAGTGGTGCAGAAAAGAGAAAATGGTTTGCAAAATTCACGAGCCAGCCAGCCAGCCAGCACACTGCAAAGATGATTCTGAGACGCTGAGAGCAGGCAACCAGTCAACAGGCAAAAAAGGCGAACCCGACTCGCTTGCAGGGATTTTTCCATTTCCAAATAGCGAGCAACAGCGCGCAACAGCGAGCAACAGTCGGAGCACTTACACAAACACATTATATCACATCTGCCCTGCGCAGCCCACCTGACGTATGATATACGAATCCTGCAACACATTACCAAGAACGCACGTATACGTGCGATATCCGGATGAGCTGTACAATAGCATTTGAACTGTTCAATAAGAAACAACTTAGACCGCATTATTTGATATTTGTGAAAAAAAGTTTTCAAAAAAATTCCATGTAAAAGAGAAAAAAAAATAAAATAAAAAATTCTAGCAAAAGCCCAACTGGCAGCAAATGATTTTATTTCTGAGATTCCTTATATAAGGACATACAAACATATATAATTCGAAGGTGTAAGAACTAAAAAAAATGCCAACTTGTTTCAATTTCTGTTAATTGAACATATCATTTAAGGTGCATCATTAAAAATCAAGACAACTACGCATATCAGCACTTGAGTTTTTTTTTTTCTATTCTATTAACTGCTTCAGTGCTTTCGAGACTCCCACCAAAAAAAATAAAAATAAATAAAAATATAAAAAAAATTTAAAAAAATTCGAACGCAAGTCTAAAGACATTTAAAAAAAATTTCGTTTAAATTACAAACTACGTCTTCAGAAAAATATCATCTTAATAAAACTACGTTACGTTTAGTACGTGCTCTTAATTAAAAACCCGACTTTACGGAATTTTTCTTCAATAAATATATTGGTGTCTTATTAGTTATTTTTCCTATGGATAACGACGCCAAAAATTAAAGGTGAATACAACTTAAAGCCATTTTCATCTATTGTGACTTCGAAGAGAGAATCTCCTGAGAAAATAAATTTAAAAAAAAAAAAAAAAACCTTAAGGAGATCATATTGAACAAGCTGAATTTTCAGTTTTCTCATTTCATAAAAAATTTGCCATTGCAACAGAATTTTTTTTTTTTTTATATCAATTATTATAATTTTATCTATCGGTTAATTTTTTCAAGAATTATTAACTACTCCATAAGAGCAAGATATTAAAATTGAGACCTCATCCAAACCAAACACATTATCCTAATGAAACATATTTCATTAATTATTTTTGGGCTTTTTGGTCCCTCATTTTTCACTTATATAAACATATATATATCAAAGTGCGAGATACATAAATATACAAATCAAAGAAGACTCTGAGATGTGAACATGAACTTTTTGAACATAGCTCTTCATCATGAACTGATATTTGGTAGTTGAGATCACACAATTTGAAACAAATTTTCTTAGTATATATATACGCTTCAACATCACTGTTGCGACCTCTCCTCTTTTTGTGGTATCCCCTGGGTCAGATTTTCTTTCGATTTTCTCTCAACAACCATGGACACTCTGCTTTTTTAAAACAGATCCTTTTGATCTCATGATGCTCATATGCGTCCGTTCGATTATCGTATGATTTATGTATGTGTATAAAAAACATGCTTCCAAAATACCATCAAATCCACATTTTCAATTCTTATATAAAATGCCCATTGTTCTTTCTCATGTCTCTTTTTACTATTCCAACTGAATGTTGTCAATATAACTGACATCCTTCGATATACAAGAGGTTTTACAGAGAGGAAACTGGTTCTAGACGTTACATTATTATCAGGGCTCGAATATAATATGCATTTATAAATTTAAAGCATACTTTATGGGGAAACAACTTTTCTTACCAACATTTGCGAATAAGTCTAGTGAAGTTGAACTTCAAACGGATTTTCTAACTTCATAAAAATTCTTATTGAAGTTAAAAATCTATTTGAATCTTAACTTTATGTGAGTTGAATAAAATTTTTACTCCATAAAGTATGCTTTAAGTTTATAAATGCGTATATATATACGAGCCCTGATTATTATATTTATTAAGATCGAATCTAATCGCAAGAAGATGATCAGAACCTGCTGCCCTCATTTCCTCTGGCAACGCCGAATAGCCACCACGTACAGTACCGACAATGCCAAATTTTCCGGTGAATTAACTTCGGACTCTGAGTCCTTTACTCTTTGGCAAATGACATTTATGATCACGGACCCGGATTTTATTGACTTTTATAAAAGTTGAAGCATACCTTATGGGGCAAATATTTTTCTTACCAAAATTTAGCGAATAAGTTTAGCAAAGTTGAACTTCAAACCGCTTTTCTAACTTCAAAAGAATTCTTATTGAAATTAAAAATCGATTTGAATCTTATCTTTATGTGAGTTGATCAAAATGTATACGCCATAGAGTATGCTTTAAATTAATAAAAATTCAAAAAAAATTCTAGACCTGTTTATGATCAGGGCTCGGATTTTGTTGAATTTTAAAAAATTAAAGCATACATTAAGGAGTAAAAATTTTGTACAACTCGCATAAAGTTAAGATTCAAATCGATGTTTTACTTCAATATGAATTTTTTGAAGTAAGAAAAGCGGTTTGAATTTCAACTTCGCTTAACTTATTCGTAAAATGTTAGCTAGAAAAAATTTTGCCCCTTTAAGTATGCTTTAAATTTATAAAATTCAACAAAATCCGAGCCCTGTTTATGATAGTCGAAACGCACTGCCTTCAATTTAAGATAATCCAGATGTCAAAGAAGGCCACGAGTGACTTCGATATGCCAAAGTCAAATACGTATATTTAAAGATTTCGAATTACTCAATGAAATAAATAAAGTTCACTAACCTGAAAACGAACAGATTAGGTTAATGGATTAAGAGAACGGTAACTTCGATGAATCTCAAACCAGACGAATTCTTCTTTCTACTGTTCACTGCAATTCTTCAATTTCATCCCTTTACTAATTCAGATTATAGGTATACGTATGTTAGCACATACATATGTATATGTGCATTGAATTAAAGGTGGGTGTGTATAACGAGTTGTATCATCACACTGTAATATCTTATCATCTTTGGTCACTCAACAACAACAACATCAGGAGTTAACGCTACAAAATGGCTTCAATGGATGTTCCTGTCATGTTGTCGTTACACATTCAACGCTCACCAGTCATCGCAGATGATAATTATTCGCACTGTACTAATCATGATGATGATGATGATGATGATGGTGTCTTTGACAATAACTCCTACGATGACAATGGATGAACAACACATACATGTTTTCGCTAAAAAATGGAGCAAAGGCCAACATGCCAAAGCCCTTCGAAGCAACGAACAAATAATTGGGAGCAATTGGAAAGTATTTAGTGAGCGCGCACACAACTCACTCAAATCGAATCAGTCAGCTGTCAAGTAAATATAAATTAAGTCTTTTAAGCACCACCCTCGAATGGACCTGTCGCACAAAAATATTTCTGCACAAGATTTTACAAATTTCGAGCACGTTTTGAGCACATTTACGCACAACGTCATTTTACTAGTTATAAATGCACAAATGTTTAAGGCCTCCCACTGGTTGCTTACGATTGTAATGAGCTTTGTTCTTTTGCACTTTTTGATTTATTGTTCAATATTACGAAAATGTTTAACCTAACAGGAATGCAATATGGGGACAAATAAATTAACATTGTAAAAAATTAGCGATATATCCTAACTTCGAATGTCAAAAATAAGGACTTTTCTAAAAACTGGCGGATTTATGTATTCATTAACTTCGGTCGAGAAAGGTCGTGTTGACTTAAACAAGCTGTTTGTTATTCATTTTGGCACAATATCAATTCGATTTTCGTTGTTCAGAGCAAATCAGAAGATTCCTCAGTTGTTCTACTTTTTTCAATTTTTTTTTTTTATACGATGACTTCTGCAAATAAGTCGATAAAATTCTTATTTTGAAACAAGATAATTTTTTTTTTCTTAAGGGGGTCTTCTCATTGAAAACCCGTTTTTTAGACCCTTTTTAAAAAAATTCTTATTTGAATACGCAAAGAATAATTGAAAACTTTTTTTATTTATTGTATTACAAAAAGTTCAAAGTAAATAAAAAAAAATTTTTTGCCTCGATACGTGGGCTGTTCAAAAAGAAATGAGACTTCAAAGTTGGTGGTGAAAAAAAAAGGTGCCGTCACGGCGGCCACGATTCCGGGTCTCCGGAGCGTCCGAAATGGAAAAAAAAACGGGGTTATAATCAGTATAGATGTAATTCTCGGGTGAACCTCAAGCTTAATTTTGTGATTTTTTTTTGACAAAATGGCGGCCATTAAAAAAAAAATTTCAATTTCGGGCTTTTTTTTTGTAGTTTAGTGTAAAAAAAAAAAAGTAAAAAATTTTTTTTAATTTTGGTCGAAGTTCACTCGAGAATGGTGACAATTCTGCGTCGATTCCACTTTGTTTCATGAAAATCGGTTCAGTTGAACTGGAGATATCATGGCCGCCAGTTCGAAAAACGTGGTTTCGAGATAAACGCGTTTAAAGTTTGAAGCAACGCAAAAATTACTCGTTTTAGCGCAGATCTTGCTCGACAAAGAAGGCTATATCCTCTAAACTATTTCGAATTTCAAAAAATCCTTTTAGGGGCATATTCACAACTACCCAAGCTATAAATAAATGCAAAAAAAAAAATGTCGAAAAAAAAAGTTGCTCAATGAGAAGACCCCCTTAACAAAACCTTGACAAAATATTTTCCTGAGAATTTATTGCTGATTTAGTGTAAGTTCACCCATATCGGTCTACCCGAATAAATAAACATTAACCCCCTTATTCATAATCAAAGTCCAAGTTTTTGAAAACTGTATGAAAATTTGGCAAAATTGGGCAGTTTTGTGCAGTATCGTGCAGTAGGGGAACAGAACTATTGCTTTAATGTCAAATTTCCATATAAAAATCGAGTTTAAACAATGTTTTAAATTTGAAATTTGATTATGAATAAGGGGTTAACATTTTCAATTTAATTAAAAATTTCAAATATGTAGAGTCAAGCACGCAGACATGGGGAAAGTTTTTGGGATCACCCCCACCCCCCCACAAAATGAAAATTAATTGTTTTCAAAGTATGGCAAATAACACTGGCTGACAATGGGACCGTTTACTTTGAAAGTGGTATAACTATTTTGAGATATTAAGTGGTGCATGTCCATTACCCAGCACCCGCCACCATCCAGCAAAACTGAGAAGTCTTTAGAATGGGTGTCTTAACACAAATCCAAAAACTAAATTAACCCACGGCCTTCAATTTTCCCTCAAAGCCGCTCAGAACCGGAAAACAGAAAAATGGAGTTACACCACTTTCAAAGTAAACGGTCTAATTATTGATTTTCTTTATATTACGACATCTAAATGAACTTTTCTTTTGGACTTTGACGTTCTAAGCAAAAAAAAAAAAAAAAATTAAATAAATATTTAAAAAATGTTTGTAAAAGTTGTGACAGTTTTGTAAATTTTACAAAATGGAAAATGCTTCAAAATGGGGAATGAACTGTCAAAATTTAAGAAGTTATGAACAGGGCTCGGATTTTGTTGACTTTTATAAATTTAAAGCATACTTAAAGGGGCAAAAATTTTTCTAGCTAACATTTTACGAATAAGTTAACCGAAGTTGAAATTTAAACTGCTTTTTTTACTTCAAAAAAATTCATATTGAAGTTAAAAATCGAATTGAATCTTAACTTTATGCGAGTTGAACAAAATTTATACTCCTTAAAGTATGCTTTAAATTTATAAAATTCAACAAAATCCGAGCCCTGGTTATGAACATTTTTAATCGAAATGTGACAAATTTTCTCATTTTTCTTTGGTTCGAAAAACTGGGTAACCTTTTTCGCAGAACGTTAATTAAGATAGGAAAACATGTTCCTTCAAGGACAACATATTGAAGAAAAACCAAAAAGATTTCCCAAGGGAAATTTTTAAAAGCTAAATGAATCCCCCTATTGATTAAAAAAATTTATTTTTAAGGGAAGCCAGCCTGACAATAAAATACCTGACACAGACACCGATGTTTAAATTATTTTTAATATCAAAAGGTTTGTAAGGCCATAAGGGGCCGCATATCCCCATTTTGGACCATTTTTAGGGGTACCTCCAGTACTAGGGTCTGTTACGAAAATCACAAAAACTGCTCTAAAATCAAAGTTTTTCATAAAATTTTGATGAGATAACTTTAAAGGCAAGTAATAGGAATTTCAAAAATTGGAAAAGTGGGCGTGGCAGAAGCGCGTTTTGCGAAAATTGTTTCCTACACTCGAAATTCAAATGGGACTTGAACGAAATTCCGGCATTTATGCTTCCTTTGTAGCCATAAGCATCTTCCCAAAAATTTTCTTTGATAGGTCCATTAATAAGGGTACCTCCAGTACTAGGGTCTGTCACAAAAATCCCAAAACTGCCCCAAAATCGAACTCTTTCGGAATATTTCCATGAAACTTAAAATTTGGGCGTATATTTAAGCCTCCGAATAGAATTACTTAAAATTGGAAAAGTGGGCGTGGCAAAAGGGCGGTTTTCATAAAGAAATTAAACAAAAGTCGGTATATGCGGCCCCTAAAGGCCTTAAAAACCTGTTGAATATGTGGTTTAAAAATTATTTAAAAATAAGTTTGTGTGGCTTGTCTGACTATAACACCCTTACTTGTTTTATATTGATTTTTGAAATCTTTTTGGTGAGTATTGCAGCTTTTTCGAGCAGAACTCGACAATGCATAATCCCATTTGAAAAATTCCCCTTCAAATTAAAGAAAATAAATTTCTTTAACACATCTCTTAATGCTTTAAGATCGGTTAAAATAGTCCATAAGAAAAATACAATTAGATATACTGGGGAAAAAAATGCTGTAAGCCGTTTATATCTAGAGCGCGGAAATAAATGCCGACAAAAAATGCGTTTAAAAAAATTAAGAAAAAGCTGGTAGACTGTCCAAGGTAATTGCTCTGAAAAATCTCCTGAAGGATTTTCGATTTATGCTCTATAACTGAATATTAACATATTCTTTTGAGGGGATTTATTCGCATTCGTCTATTCAATATAAGAGAATATATGTAAATAAAAAGAAAATCTTGTCTTGAATAATTTTTTTAGCTTCAATCATAGATTTTGAAAATATATGTATATGGATAGCTTAACAGAATATTTTTATCTGCGCTTTTAGAAAGTTTTTTTAAATATTTTTTTGCTCTCTTTTGGGAGTTAAAATTGATAAAATCATATTTGTAAGAAAACTGTCATACGTTTCATCCACGCACTCAAATAATAATTTTTAGGCATATACACCGAGAGAAAAAAAACGTAAAATCATAACGAAACAATGTTAAATTGTCATTAAACGTTCACGATTTTGACTTGCTGTGGAAAAATGTGAAATCGTCACTATTCGATGTTGATTTTTTGACATTGATCAATGTTAAATCGTCGTTGGTGCATTGCTAAAACAACATTGTCCAATGTTGAATCGATGTTGATGTTACTATTGATGGTATTTTTGTTTTTATTTTTTCTTCACTCATAACCAGTGCCGGCCACGGAAGCAAGATAGAAGCAAAAAGAGCGTAAGCACTCGTATGTGCACAAAATTGCTCTCAAATCAGAAGCAAAGCTGAGAGCCAAAAATGAGTAGAAAACGTCAAGCGAGACGGAGCTGCGTCAGATGAACCTAGATGAGAACGTAAATTTTTTCAGCCTTGATACACTTCGAAGAAAATGAATCTTTTATACTTCAGGAATTTTTTCATCGTGTTCTTAGCATTCAGTTATTTTATTATATAATATATATAAATTCAGCAAATCATTGATTTGTACAATAATTCTCTGCTCTACACTGTATATTTTCAAGATAAAAGAACTTAAGATGAGCTGAAAAAACTCCAAAATGACCCATCCCTATAGCTTGGACGAGGCGTCGAGTTTTTGCGACATATCGATCCAGGGACATACCCAGTTCTAAAGAACAAAATGTTTCGTCTCTTAGAAAAATTTTTGGATTTTTGTATGAAAACATTCACAACTGTTTCTCGCTGTGTAACGTGCACGCACACAAACGCAATTTGTAAATGTAGTGGTGGCCGGCACTGCTCATAACTGAAAAAGAATTTATGCTGTAGGTGTATAATGTTATATAATTTTATTTGAGGAGTATTCCTTTTAATGTGTATTAGCCTCGAAAAACTCGAAATGTTTGTTAATCCATTCATTAAATCTTTTTTTTTTTTTAGTTTTCAAAGTTTTAAAATCAAATACACATTTAAGGGAATATCCCTTTTATGTCTAAATTGCATATAATTTTAATTTTTAAGGAATTGAAGGGGAGGTTCTTATGTATTATCAAAACTATCGATGATTATCTTAGCGACTATCGATAGAACTTAAGATTGTGCAATGCTGTTTCAACACCGATCCAGCTTTAAAATATCTTTCGAATTTTCAACATTGCTCAATGTTTTAGTGTGTACGACCCACTACGATTTTGCATTGTCTTTTTTCTCTCGGTGTACGGGGCAAAACACGTCAAGTGTACCCACCTGAAAAAACTTTTCTCTCCGATGTGAATGAAATTTGGTGGAGTTGTTAAGGTGGATGAGTAAAATAAATGTGCAAAATTAAGATTATATTCACAGGGTGCCGAGATACAGGGTGTCAACGTTAGCGATTTTTTTCCGTAGAGCATATTTTGTTGCATTATAATGAAGCTAAAACGATGTTCATGGGAAATTTTTTTGTATATTTGTTTCTTAAAGAAAATCGTCTGAACTTTTCGAAAAAAGCAGTTAAAAATTTTTTGGATGACGGAAAATAAGAAAAATTGCGTATTTTTATTTTATTTTTCGATTTTTTACGAAACGGTATTTAAAAAGATTTTTTTTAAATTAAAAACGAAAATTTCCTATTTCTTACCTTAAAAAATGGTGTACATATCATAATGGGATCTACAAGATCAATGCTTAAAACGAAAGCATTTAACGTGTTAACTCAGCGATATTCGCTGCCCTGTAAAATTTGATTTTTGTCGCTTATAGGCCATTTACATATACGTTTTAACGCTACTCGTTTAAGCTAAAACGACTAAGTCAAAACGGGGTGTTTACATATGCGCATGTCGTTTTGTAATTTTGTGGTTATCTTTTGTTTGCTCAACGCGTGAAATTTGATTGAATATTGTAATTTAGAATAGAAGCAATTATTGAAATTGCGTTCGTTTTCTACATTGGTTAGGGAAACAACCTCACATTTTTTTCAAAATAGGAATTTCAATGACCATATGTTTTGCATTTTTATAGTGATGACACTCGGATATCGATATTTTTATCAGTTATAAGCAGGATTTATCTTGTTTAGCTACTTGTTTTAAATTAAAACAGGAAAGTTTCTCGTTTTAGTTTTGTACGATAAAACGGGAAAAATCTAAGTTGTTTTAGAGCTAAAACGGGCAAAGTTGCTAAAACGCGAATAGAACGGCATATGTAAACGTCCTATTACGTTATTTTCGCGGTTAGGGCTCGATATATTTCATATAAGTTATTTTATTACATCAAAATTATTTAAGTGACATCACAAATTGTGAAAACGGTTTTTTAACTTCCTATGAATTATGTATTTTTAAGACGGTCATAAGCAAGGATCTTAGGAATTGGTTTAGCAACCTTGGAGCCTTCATTAAGCTCCACTATAAAAGGCTTAAAATTATTTTAAGTGCTTTTGAAATAATCGAAAGCAAATATCCAGATGTTGAATTTTCTGTTGCCCTGAGTATTACGCACTGTAAATATTGAATTTCTTCTGTTTCTCAATCACAACCAGTGAAAACATATATTTGGGTTTTATTATTTACTTATACTCTCTTAATACAATTTCAGGATTTTCGGATATTTGAACGTTTTGTTTGTTTTTTTGTGGTCAAAGAAAATCACGCGGAGTAGAGTGACATTTGCGCAGAGGTGCCTACAATTTAAACACATATCAATCTAAAATGACTTATGTAAGTTAATGTAAAAAAAAAAAGGAGCATTATTACTAAATGTGTACTGAACACGTTTCCAATTGTAGGTTCCTTCGTATACGCATTTTCGAATCACCTGGAGAATGTTGTTCGTTTTTCTTCTATCAACAATTTTTGCGTTTGATAACAGCCATAGCCTTGGATCAGCTGCAGCGGGCTCAATAAAGTACGCGCGTCATGGTCCTTTACCATCAGCTTTGAGTGGCCGTTCAGAAGACGGCAACACTGGCAGCCATGTTTCAACTATCAGTAGAAATGCTGGTAGTGCAATTCAAGGATCTTCCACCGCGGTTGCCAACAATAACAACAATCAGGTCGGTGAAGCCAGTGGTGGTGGTGAGGTACTAGCACCGAAAACTTTTCCATTGAGTGCTCACGAACCAACCTGTGAGCAACTGCGAGCAATGTGGATGTAAGTGTATTTTATTGCCATTATATTGCCATTAAACAAATGAAACTAGATCGCGTCATCAATAGAAGGCTGTGCATTAGGGTGATGACTTTTAGTGTTTTTTTCTCCAAAAAAATTTCCTGTATTATAGTACGATGAACTTTTATTAAAGATGCCATAAAACACTAATTTTAAGGTTATTTGATAAAAAAAATGTCACGCATCAAGTCATTGGAAAAATAAATTTTTTAATTTTTTTCCAAATTTTTGAAGTTAATGTAAGCAGAGTCGCTCCTAGAGGGGTCAAATGTAGGACCTACTCCCATTAATTTTTTAATCCCAACAATTTATCCAAACATACCTTCCCCCTATCTCCACTCCTTAAGGGGGCTCCCATACAAAAGTAATTTTTTTATGAATTTTCCCCCCACTGTCCTAAGTAGCCCCAGAGTGCCTCTAGAGGAGTAAAATGTTTGACTGACCCCCATTAACTTTGTCTCATTAACATTTTTTCTCAACATACTGACCCCCTATCTCCCCTCCTTAGGGGGTCCCCCATACAAAATTACCTTAATTTTATCACAATTTCATACAAAATGGCTGTCACTACAGTCAAACCCCTCCTAGGGGGATGATATATACGACCGACCCTCATTATTTTTTTACCCCAAATATTTTCCTCAAACATACCTACCCTCTATCTCCCCTCCTTAGGGGGGTCCCAATACAAAAATAGGCTTAAATTAAAGAAAAATGCCTCACGAACTTCAATCTATAATATAGATGCCGTAGGAACAAGAACGAGCATGTTCAGTATGCATATTCGAAAAATTTACAAAAGTACCTTTTAAACGAGCCTAATATGAAGAATATTGGATTCGTTTTTGGTATGTTTTAATAATATGTTATAATTATTACCTTTTTATAAAACTGAATTTAGGGTTCCATCCCCTAACTGGCCAAATAATGACCCTAGTAGAAAAAAATAAATTTTCGAGTCAAATGCCGCAAACCTCAATCTATGACGAGTTTTTTAAAACTATAACCATTAATATCGGTTAGTGGTTTTATTCATTAAAATAATTCAAAACAAATATTTTTTGAAACGCATTATTCACTGTTTTCACGTTCCTTTCTTAAGGCTTTGTATGTCTCTCTTGGTCTGTATGCATGCACCCTGTATATATAATTATATACACAAACGCAATATAGCCCCGACATAGGTGTGTGTCGGTTTATAAAAAGTTTATTTTTTGCCACAAAAAAGGGTCTGCTGACCCAGTGGGCGATGAACAAGTATTTTCAAGAATTGCAGTCAAAATTTTGTCTTCATTCGATGACCTCAAAAACGTGTAACAATTAAAGTTGAACCACTTGGGAGTGGCTTCGGCTACAGCTACATGTACGGAAATATTTTAATTAACTTATGTAGGTTAACAAGAAGATCCCCATTACTCAAGTACACGATGATGCATAAGCTGAATTTAACAAAAATCACAAAAATAGGCCGCTTGAAAATCCTTTTCTCTTTCTCTAGTTTCTCAAAGCGACAATCAAGAGCTGCTGAAATTACAAATGAAATTCCTACATATCGTGATCCTTTTGCTTACAATGTTTGGGAGCCGTACTACTCAACTACTCGAAGTGTGGGAGCGTAAGTCCATTAAAATATATTTTAAAGTTTTATTTTATAACATCCGCCGTGTTCGTAAATATATTCTCTTCCGACAGTGTACGGATGGTTCCGCACTTCAGTGATCGGTCACGTTCACCAGTTTTTGGCAGAGTAGTAAGCCGGGAGCCTCTGTTGCCTCTTCAACGTATAAATATTGGTCAGCGTCAACGGCATTTAAGTAGCAGCACTGATTCATATTATGGTGCTGAGGCTAAGCCGAATGCTGCCACAAATGGCCGACGAACATCTCAATATCGATATGTGGGTGCGAACGGTTCCGCCAGTAATTCAGGCTCTGTTAGTGCCACGCCCCATGGGCAATCATCTGGGCAATCGAACTCAGTTGCAGTGCAAGGAAGCTTCCAAAAGCTTAAAGAACTTATCTGGACCGAACGAGCCAAGGAGTTGACACAACAGAGACGCGCCGAAGAAATGGCAGCTAGGGCCGCTGTGCTTAAGGAAATAGCAAATGGTCAGAAGTAAGTCCTTTCTTTCAAATATTTTTTCGACCTCAAATTTTGATTCTATTTTTTTTTTTTTGTATTCTTGACAGCATTCAGTCACATTACAAGCCCGCTCTCAAAAGCGAGTCATATTTGATGGATGAAAATCGAAGTCCTGACCGAGATAGCTACGAGCACATGAATGACGACCATCGTATAGAGTCTATTGCCAGTGGCCAGTCACAATTTCCGGATCCAAAGAAACAAAACCAAAATTTGAAAATCATTGGATCACCGCGAAGCTATTTCGCGAAATCGCAAAAGTCTCCATCATCCTATTTTTCTGGCAATAATGGGGGCGGCGGCGGCCGTTCAGGACGACACATATTCCCAAGTTCTTATTCCTATGACGACACAGGCGTACCTAGATCTTATCCAATGCGCCCATCCCATTTCAGGGAACGAAATCGATCGCTTTTCAAGCAGGTTCGAACAATCGTTTATATATAACTACATACCTATGTACCTACGTATCATCGTACATACACTATATTTTCCACACACGCCCTTAAAACTGGTAAACGCATTCAGGAGCTCATATGCATCATGCCAGTTCGGGAGCGATTTTCCTGAATTTGGGGGAATTTCTGGTCTCTAATTGCGAATTGGAGGAGAAAAGTCTTAAGGGAAATTTTTAAAGGACCAACTTTTAATTTTTAGAAGATATCGATATAAAAGTTAAAGACATTCAGGGGATACACTGCCTTAAAAAACAAAAAACAAACAAAAAAAGGGTGTATTAACACAGACACATAAGTTTAAATAATTTTTAAAACACGACCAAAAAGAGGATCATTAAGAAAGAATATCCAAGAGACTTATAAGGCCATGAGGGGCGCCATATACCGACTTTTGTTAAATTTATTTATGAAAACTGCCCCTATGCCACGCCCACTTTTCCCAAATTTTTGAATTCTAATCGGAGGCGCTTAAAACACGCTCAAATTCCAAGTTTCATTCAACTACTTATTTCAAAAACGTCCGATTTTGGGGCAGTTTTTGTGTGATTTTTGTAACAGACCCTAGTAATAGAGGCACCCTTAATAATAAACCAATCAAGAAAATTTTTTGGGAGGATGTTTATGACCAGGGCTCGGATTTTAATGACTTTTATAAATTTAAAGCATACTTTATGGCGCAAAAATATTTTCGTACCAGCACTTTGCGAATAAGTGAAGCGAAGTTGAACTTCAAATCGCTTTTTTAATTTCAAAAAAATTCATATTGAAGTCAAAAATCGTTTTGAATCCTGACTTTAGGTGAGTTGAACAAAATTTTTGCTCCATAAAGTATGCTTTAAAATTATAAAAGTCAACAAAATCCGAGCCCTATTTATGACTACATAGGCAGCATAAGTGCCAAATTTCGTTCAAGTCCCATTTTAATTTCGGGTGTAGGATACAATTTTCGTAAAACCCCCCTTCTGCCACGCCCACTTTTATAATTTTTTTATCTCCCATTACTTGTCTTTAAACATGTTCAAATATCAAATTTCATCAATATATCTTGAAAAACTCCGGTTATAGAGCAGTTTTTGTGATTTTCGTAACAGACCCTAGTACTGGAGGTACCCCTAAAAATGGTCCGATCGGGTCCATTCTCGAACTTGTTCTTACTCATGTCCCCGTGAGCATGCATAACAAATTACGTGAAGATAGCTCAACTCCTTCGATAAGAAAACTGTATACGGACAGACAAACACCGACGGACAGGTAGACAGACAGACAGGTGGATATTAGGGTGCCCCATAAAAAAATTTTTTTTTTGGAACGTGCGTTTTCTGAAAGCTTATAGGCTAAAATATTTTTGAGATTTTTTTCAGATTTTTTGTAAAAGGTTTAGAGGTCGCTCAACGTGGTTTTTCAAAACCGGCCCTTTTTCTTCAGTTTTTTGTGATAGCTTGTTTACAGGCAATGTATTTCAAAATTTTGAGCCACTCACGAGAACCTATGCCAAAGCAACCCAAAACCCTTATTATCTACCATATTTACTTTTTTCATAAACGGCCAACAAAATTATACCTTTCAATTTTATGCCACTAAGCGTCATCAATTTTCAGGCTGTTTTTCTTTCAAATTAAACTGTTGGTGCCAGAAAATTTCACACATTTGGAATAGCTTCATAATTTACCAAATTTTTATTATGAAAAAATGGTTGAAAGTTATTATCAGAGCTCGGATTTTGTTGACTTTTACAAATTTAAAGCATACTTTATGGGGCAAAAATATTTTCGTACCACCATTTTCTCGGATTTTGTTGACTTTTATAATTTTAAAGCATACTTTATTTGGAGCACAAAATTCTTTTGTCTCAACATCTTACCTAAAGTCAGGATTCAAACTCGTTTATTTTTTTAAGTTACAATACCATTAATTATTAATTGGAAATTAAAAAAGCGATTTGAAGTTCAACTTTGCTTAACTTATTCGCTAAAGTGCTGGTACGAAAATATATTTTGCCCCATAAAGTATGCTTTAAATTTATAAAAGTCATTAAAATCCGAGCCCTGCCGATGACACTACAAATACCATGAGCTAAATTCTGCTAAAGTCAGTTGAATGAAATGGACCATACACGTATGTACATATGTATGTAAGGATATGTGTGTTAAAAGCGTAGTGTATGATAAGAATTTTTTTCGCCGGTCAAAGCTTTACAGGAATCGTTGGTTCACAATGAATTTCCGCTTTATTACAATCGGGTTTTTTTTTTTTTTTCAATAAATTATTCTATATCTTTTCTACACACAGCAGCATTCGCCTGGCGAATATTTTGAACGCGAATCACGACGAAAAGCGTCCTTTGAAAATCAACCGGAGCCAATCATGAACAATATCATATTTCAAAGATTAGTGAATGAGCTGAACAAACGCATATTGAAGAAGCAACAAGAATCGGCAAATGCAAACACAAACGCAGAGGCCCCCCAAATGCAAAAGAACAATCAACTATGGCTAGATGGCTATACTAATTTTGACAAATATGGTGACGATCCATTACCGACCCGCGATGATGATGATGATGATGATGGTGATCAGTACACAGACCCACAAGATCTTCTCGACTATTATTAAGTGTGTGTGTGTGCAAAAGGCGAACTTCTCGACACACACGCACGCGCACGCGCACACACACTTACACAAGCTATGTAAATAAGGATCGTGCATCTAAAATCTTGTTTATTCAAAGCATATTTAGAATGAAATGCATGTAAATAATTAAAATAAAATTCTGTTAAATACGCAAATATATAGAACCCAAGCAACCACTCTAAGTAGTGAAAATGATCCCAAAAAGGTTTATTTGTTCAAATAAGTACATATTTATAAAAACGAGAAGAAAAAAAAAATTCAGATCGATACCACAACACTTGCATATCTTACGTAGATCATGAATTTTATATCAAGAAGCTCTATGTCTTCCCTAAACAAAAAAAAAAAAAAAATTAAAAAATTAACAAAAATAAAATTAAACAAACAAAAAAATTGCTTTGGACAGTTTACCTTATGTGCTCGACTCTGACAATAATAATAAAAGAAAAATTGACAATTAATTTCGTGATAAATATAGGACAATAAATATGTTATTTTTACAAACACTTTTTTTTGGAATATGCTGTGTTTAAAGTTGTCAAATCCCTCTTTGTCAAGAGCCACGCCTGGCATAAAGATGATCAAAATTGATCTGTCAGAATGGAGCTATATTCACATAGGTGCTCCATGTAGTTTGAGTGCTACCAAAGATCATACATATCATCATCAAAATCCCAAATTCTCAATCACTCTCAGCCGGCTCCTTTATTTATGGTCCTTGGCGCACTCACTCGCACACACACACTATATTCAATTGCAAGTAAACGGGTTTAATAAATAATTAGCTCGGAGATAAATTACCATCGATTTTAGGGTTTGGGTCGCAGTCAATTTCCACGAACAAAATAAAAAAAAATCTTGGAGTTTCTTGCGAGCTCTTTTCTGCTTCATACGTGTGTTACATTACATTAGTATGTGTTCCTAAAAAAAAAAAAAAAAAAAAAAAAAAAAAACGAACGGATACACCAGGAAGTACTAGAAATATTAAAAATTGTACAATGTGTGGTAAGACCTATATTCAAACCGGCATATTTAATTCAGAAATATTCAAAAATTTTAAGTGCACTCTTCCAGAGAACTTTAAACAATTGATATTTAATGATCAGGGCTCGGATTTTGTTGCATTTAAAAATTTAAAGCATACTTCATGGAGTAAAAAATTTGTTCAACTCACATAAAGTTAAGATTCAGATCGATTTTTAACCTCAATATGAATTTTTTTTTAAGTTAGAAAAGCGGTTTGAAGTTCAACTTCGCTAAAATTGTTCGAAAAATGTTGATAAGAAAAAATTTTTGCGCCATAAAGTATGCTTTAAATTTATAAATGCAACAAAATCCGAGCCATGTTAATGATGTATATCGCCAGCTTCGATTCCAATGCGAAACTCAATTTGAATTGTACGAAGAGGAGTTACAATTGAATATATACATACACATTTTTTTTTATAACTCTAAATCAAACAAACAAACAAAAAACGATTAATAATGAAGAATTGTTGACGCGGGTATTTTGAAGGAAAAGTCACTTTTAAAGAGCCTCAAAAATATATAATCCATGAAGGGGCTTAAATTATTTTTCTGCAGCAATCTATATATTAAAAACTACAGGATCAGTTCCATTTTTTTTTTTTTTTTTTTTGTTTAGGTTTTTGACCATGACTGTTGTACTAAGAGCGGCAGGAATATCGGAGCTATCGGTTTTCGTAACCGTATGACAGAAGAAAGTATTCGTAAAGAGAATCCAACTGAAAAGCTTGTAATTATGAGATTAATTTTTGTGTTGTGATTAGAAATTTAGATGACAATTATTTACAAAAGAAAAAAAAGTTGAAGGAGGGATGTTAATCAAAAAGGGTAACAAGGGGAAGGAAAAGGCATATCTGAAGCACAATCTGCACATGCAAAATCTGTATATTTACTTATTTCTTTACAAAATCTATTTACATAACCAGTAGGAAAAATTATGCAACATTTATACATCTATATGTATATACAGATATATAGATAATATGTGGGGTAGTCCCTGTAGATACAGTATGCTCTAAAATATATATTTCCATGTAAAGTCTACTGTTAAATCCAAATCGACATTCGTCGTGATATGATATCTCGTTCTACGCATTGATCGAATGTTTGCAAATAATTTACTTTGCTGCAATTTGTAATTTATTAAGAGAATTATGACAATAATATATATACATATATATATATATATATATATACATTTCCATATGCATATACAAATATTTAAGATCACATTTATATAACATGAAACTGAGCGATAATATTGAATGTAGAGGCAAAATAAATGTAGAGACAATTGTTTCAAAATCCAAATAAAACTATTAAAAAGATCGAGTAACAAACCCTCCATTACGGCTTTTCTTCTCTTTTATTTTCCGTTTTAAATTGAACGAAGTTTACGAAATATGTTGAAGGGAACGGCAAGTAACGAATGTATTTCAACGATCGTGATCAAAGCTTGGCTTATATAAGGCCAAAACATAAGAGCAAAATCTTTTTTAAGAAGGATCTTTGGAGTAAAGTGTTTGGTAATTGAATTTCATAGATTGGTCAAACCGATTGGAAGGAGATCCGACCACAGCCGGACGAACGAACAGATGGACATTGATTCAGTTTTCGATCCCGATCAATAATATAGGGTAAAGTGACCTTAAGTGGACTGTCACTTAGAGTGGACCAATTTAATGTTCACTATGTTGTAACAGCTGAAAGGGTCTTGCCGACTCAGGAAGGCAATCGGCCCAATGAAAGGGATTTTAAGGTTTTGTTGATTTTTGAATAGATACTACCCTAACACACTGTAGGAACCGATTTTTAGGTTTCTATTTCCCAGTGTCCTTGAAATATCCTTACAAAACCCTTTTATTAAAATTTTTCAAAAATTTATATCTCAAAAACGAATTAAGATAAAAAATAGGTGTAAACAAATGGCTGCATGATCAGCATTAATATTTAAATCGGAATATTAAGCAAGGGCCCAAACAAATTTTTTTAATTTTTACACTTGAGATAAAAAACTTTCGACAATTAAGAGAAATATAAAAATTAAAAAAAAAATTTTGCAGTGTATTCCCGTTTTTGCGCCACTTTCTCGATCGCTTCTAAAACAATACCTCTGGAGTATGACCTTTAACTAAAAAAAATTTTATCAAAATCAAAAGGTAGTTTGATAGGAGACTATTAACAAAAACGTAAGCCCATATAGACACTCTCAGTTACTGATATGCTGCACTAGACGTGCGCATGCAATGGCATCAACTTATAGGGTCACACAGTGGTTTTATCAAAGCTGGCAAAAAATCAATTTTTCGACCATATGATTTTCGAAAAAGTAATGATGCGGTTTTCGTAGAAAATTGTCCAAACAAGAGAAATCCGATAAGCTTTTGTCCCTTCACAAAGGTAATTATTCAGTAGCTGGTATACCCGTTGGAAGTTACATAAACATGCAAGGGTAATAATTGACTAAGTTTTTCATTTAATTGAGTACGGAATTAATTTAAAATAAAATCACTTCTGTACAAAAAATTATATTCTATAGTAAAATATAACATTTACTCATGAAATTACCGAAGGAATCAGTAAGATTCGATAAGTGGTTTAAAAGTTATGCGGAAATGAAAATGACTCCAAAAAATTAATGATTTGCTATTTTTGTTGGAATAGAACTAATGTGAGTTACGAGCAGTTACTTTCAAATAGGGTAAAAATTGAAGCTTTTAGTTAGTTCTAACATATCATGAAAAAAAAAACGGCCGGCATAGCCTAGCACTTTTAAGATATCATCAATTTTGTAAAAAAAAAAATGCATGACAATTGCAATAAAAATATTTGAAAAATGTATAGTATACTTTTGGGCATTCCTATTCAGTAAGCCGAAATATTATATAAAAGCAACGATTAACTAATTATCAGAAGAGGCTGAGGAAGCAAGAATTAAGGATTATAGGAAGTACAGGTTGATGTTTTCCAGAAAGTTCAGCAGAACTTCCACAAATTCTGATGTTTTTAACCGTCTCCTTTTGTCATCTGACCCATATATTAGTCATATAAGACGTCAACCAAATAAAAAAAATTTTGAACTGGATGACATTGTTAAAGACATGTTATCTAATGAATAAATATGCGGTTCAGCTTTGAATTTACAGTCGAATCCAATTCTATTTATTTTCTAAAAAAAAATAGTAAATTTTGCGCAATTAAAACACACCTCTTACTCTAATTGAAATCGAATTGGTGAGTGGTGGGCGCGGCCTCATACTCAGTTTTGTCAAGTCACCTCTCTACTTTTTTTAAATAGACCTCAAAAAGTGGGGCCGAGAATTAAATTACTCACAATTACAACACTGATTACATATTATTTTCATGGCTCGGAACCATTTGCGTTGCGATGAAAAATTGCGTACATACCCAAAGGGTGATTTTGCGTTTTTGCTTCCGATTTTTGGTAGAAATTGTTCAACTTTGCAGCGGCAAAACGGTATCAAGTAGTGCTCGGATGCAGTTCGTGTATATGAAGAAGTTGTTGAGTTATACTCTTTCTATATTTGCATTAAAAAAATTTTGAGAAAATTTTATTATTTTTTAATAAGTTGAATTTTTTCATTAATCGCAAACAATTCCAACTATTTTTGAATTATTTCTTAATCGTTACCATAAAAATTCAAAAATTCACATCAATGTATTATAAATAAATATTTTCTCGATTTATTAAGGGGATGCTATAGTTTTAAGGCCAAAAAAGGCATGTTTTCATGATTTTCTTGTGGAGATATAAATAATGTTCCTGTATTTATACCTATATTAGAGTGTCCCTTATTTTTTGATTTTTCGAATTCGGAAACGCATACCCTCTCATTTTTTTAATACTACCATAATATACTAACATGCAAAATTTTATTGCCTTCAGATGATGTTAACCCGAACCAAGTTGAGCCTGAAGTTTGGTAAACTGCCAAAAGAAAGGGCATAACTCCTCAGAAGTCACCTCTACGGGTATATAGAGTTTGACCGACCCCATTACTTTTTCGTCCTTAACATTTTCTCCGGTTATACCTACCCCTATTTCCCCTCCTTAAGGGGGCTCCCATATAAAAGATATATTTTTATACATTTTCGCCCAACTTTCCTAACTAGCTTCAGGTTGCTCCTAATGGATTCAAATGTATGAGTAATAGGGTGATGACTTTTAGTGTTTTTTTCTCCAAAAAAATTTCCTGTATTATAGTATGATGAACTTTTATTAAAGATGCCATAAAACACTAATTTTAAGGTTATTTGATAAAAAAAAAATGTCACGCACCAAGTCATTTGAAAAATTTAATTTTTGATTTTTTTTCCAAATTTTTGATGTTACTGTAAGCAGAGTCGCTCCTAGAGGGTCAAATGTAGACCAACTACCATTATTTTTTTATTCCCAACAATTTATCCAAACATACCTTCCCCCTATCTCCACTCCTTAAGGGGGCTCCCATACAAAAGTGATTTTTTTATGAATTTTCCCCCCACTGTCCTAACTAGCCCCAGAGTGCCCCTAGAGGAGTCAAATGTTTGACCGACCCCCATTTACTTTGTCTCATTAACATTTTTTCCCAACATACTGACCCCCTATCTCCCCTCCTTAGGGGGTCACCCATACAAAATTACCTTAATTTTATCACAATTTCATACAAAATGGCTGTCACTACAGTCAAACCCCTCCTAGGGGGATGATATATATGACCGATCCCAATTATTTTTTTACCCCAAATATTTTCTCGCAACAAACCTACCCCTTATCTCCTCTTCTTAAGGGGCTCCCATATAAAACCACCTTCATTTTCAATATTTCATACAAAATGGCAGGAAAACCACTCCTACAGGGATAATATGTATGAGAAACCCCAATTATTTTCTTATTTTACGTATTTCACCCAAACATACTTACCCTTTATGGCTTCTCCTAAGGGGGGTCCCCATACATAATTACACTTAAATTAAAGAAAAACACATCACGAACTTCTATCTATAGTATAGATGCCGTTCGAACAAGAATAAGCATGTTTGGTATGCGTATTCAAAAAATATACAAAATTACGAGCCTAGTATAAAGAAAGTGGGATTACTATTTGATATGTTCTAATAATATGTAGTAATTATTAACTTTTTTTTTAAACTCAATTTTGGGTTCCCTCTCCTAACTGGCCAAATAACGACCCTAGTGTGAAAAAATTAAATTTTCTACCCAAATTCAGCAAACCCCAATCTATGGCGAATTTTTTGAGACTATATCCATTAAAACCGGTTAGTGGTTTCTATTCATAAAACTAATTCAAAACAAATATTTTTTGAAACGCATTATTCACTGTTTTCACGTTCGTGTCTTGAGTCCTTACATGCATCCAGACCGAGAGAGATATGCAAAGACCTAAGAAACGAACGTGAAAACAGTGAATAATGCGTTTCAAAAAATATTTGTTTTGAATTAATTTTATGAATAGAAACCACTAACCGATTTTAATGGTTATAGTCATCGTCAAAGATTGAGGTTTGCGGCATTTGACTAGAAAATTTGTTTTTTTCTACTACGGTCATCATTTGGGCAGTTAGGGGATGGAACCCAAAATTCAGTTTTATAAAAAGGCAATAATTATAACATACATATTATTAAAACATACCAAAAACGAATCCAATATTCTTCATATTCGGCTCGTTTAAAAGGTAGTTTTGTAAATTTTTCGAATATACATACTTAACATGCTCGTTCTTGTTCCTACGGCATCTATATTATAGATTGAAGTTCGTGAGGCATTTTTCTTTAATTTAAGCCTATTTTTGTATGGGGACCCCCCTAAGGAGGGGTGATAGAGGGTGGGTATGTTTGAAAAAAATATTTGGGGTAAAAAAATATTGGGGGTCGGTCATATATATCATCCCCCTAGAAGGGGTTTGACTGTAGTGACAGCCATTTTGTATGAAATTGTGATAAAATTAAGGTAATTTTGTATGGGTGACCCCCTAAGGAGGGGAGATAGGGTGTCAGTATGTTGGAAAAAAATGTTAGGGGACAAAGTTGATGGGGGTCGGTCATACATTTGACTCCTCTAGGGGCACTCTGGGGCTAGTTACGACGGTGGGGGGAAAATTTATAAAAATATTTTTTTGTATGGGAGTCCCCTTAAGGAGGAGAGATAGGTGGCATATTTGTTCAGAGAAAATATTCGGGAGAGAAAAATAATGGGGGTCGGCGTTATATTTTACCCCTCTAGGAGCGACTCTGGGACAGTTATAAAGCTTTTCATGGATTTTTTCTCGTTTTAACCCATCTTTGACCCCGATGAGGAGCCATTTGCCGACACCCCAATTTTGTATGGGTGACCCCCTAAGGAGGGGAGATAGGGTGTCAGTATGTTGGAAAAAAATGTTAGGGGGCTAAAAATTTCCAAACAGAAAAAAACCTTTTACTTTGTTATCGGATTAAATATAAGGGTAACAAAATTGTCCAAAAAATTTCTTGAATTTTTATTTGCACGTTAAATAAATGTTTAGAAATTGATTTTGAAAATTTAATTGCAATTTTAATTTAAAAGGAATATAATTTATTATTTTTATTTTATACTTATATTAAAAATTAAATTTTATTACATAATGAGGTTTTTTACACGTTATCATAAAACTATGTCCGTAAAACTTTACGCCCCTTTTTTTTCTTTAAATACAGTCGAAATTTTGAAACAAAAAATTTTACGATGTTTATAAAGGCTGTTATATAACAACCCTAACTCTTTTGAAGATCTTAATTTTGTTTAAATAGATTCAAAAAGTTGGGCCGAGAAAAATTATCATTTTATGTCATATTGTAATCCTTCTATATATTAATTTCTTTTTAACAGGAAATATAAGGAACCAATTAAAGGATTAAGGTTGGATTGATTATTATTTGGACCAATTAAATTTTAATTAGTGAAAAATATCTTACAAAACTTTTATAATTTTTAAATTTATCAAATGTAATTGCTTCTGAATACTATGAATTAATTTTATTTTACAATTTGAACTTGAGAATTAAAAATTTATTTTTGTACGTTTTTCTTTATTTCTAAATGGTTTATAATTTATCATAAAGGTGTTTGAATTTTCAAAAATCCTTAGGCACTCCAAGGGGCGGTGGCCTGAATAGACGTGGTGAAATATATTGCCCAATCCGGAAATCCCCTTTTTAATTGTTGAGAATGTTTTTAAAATTTCCAGGGAACAAATTAATTAGACCAAAGTATATAATTCGATACAATTACATAATCATTGCAAGGATTATATAATTTAAAATTGGATGGAATTAAATTAATTTGTAATTATTTTTTTTATCATTTGATTACAAACATATTATAATTAAGGCAATGAAAAATAAATTGAGCAATTATAAAATATAATAACATCATACCAATTACATATTAAGCCTGCAAAATATAATTGGGTATATGTAAATTTTTTTCTCTGCTTATACAATTTATCCTGCACTTATTTTAAATAGTTTTAGTACAAATTCCCGGAAAAACTTATCTGTAAGGCAAATTACAAAAAAAAAAAATCCCTAAATTTTTTTGCTTGGAGATTATTATTGTAAAATTAGTATGGGCAATCCGAACAGTATCGAATTTACTTGGGTATGGGATCTAAGTCAATAGTTTATCGATACCATCTATGCGGCTGGAATCGATAAAATATATATCGAATAAAAAACGATCCCATTTTTAAAATACGTCCCTGGAAATAATCTTTGAAGCGCCAATAATAGGCTAAGCTCTTCCTTACCGCATAAATCTTACTGATGTAAACATTTTAAGAAACTAAAAAATGAAACTTAAAAAATCAGGGTATGTATTTGAAAGTATGTAAGAATCAAATTATGTACGTATTTTGAGCCAGTTTTAATTGAAAACCAAAAAAAACAATTAGCATATTTTAAACCTTAATTAGATGAATGTGAATTGGCCTATTATTGGGAAAACAATATTTTGGTTCAGAGCAGCAAAAAATTCTTCTTTTAAATGTTGGCGAAGTGATTCCCGCACTCATCCATTTTTAAGGCCCCATTAAAAAAGCCTTTCCAAAAAGATGTTCCACGAGTACCAATTCAGAAAATACTCAAATTAACCCCAATATCGATACTAGTAATTCGGTCGAAAGGTCGATGAAATTCGTAATCCCAAAAGTTGATACCATTTCGTTCGTATGCCCATCCTAGTAGAAATTGTTCAACTTTGCAGCGGCAAAACGGTATCAAGTAGTGCTCGGATGCAGTTCGTTGTATATGAAGAAATTTGTTTAGTTATATCTTTCTATATTTGCATTAAAAAAAATTTTGAGAAAATTTTATTATTTTTTAATAAGTTGAATTTTTTCATTAATCGCAAATAATCCCAACTATTTTTGAATTATTTCTTAATCGTTACCATAAAAAATTCAAAATTTCACATCAATGAAATGGGGTTATATATTGTCTTATTTTTAAAATTTTTGCTTTTTTCACCTACAAGATGGAGTTTTTTCAGCACCGTTGTTACTAAAGTTATTTTCTCGATTTATTAAGATATTATTTTAAGGCCAAAAAAGGCATGTTTTCATGATTTTCTTGTCGAGATATGAATAATGTTCCTGTATTTATACCTATATTAGATTGTCCCTTATTTTTTGTTTTTTCGAATTCGGAAACGCATACCCTCTCATTTTTTTACTACTACCATAATATACTCACATGCAGAATTTTATTGCCTTCAGATGATGTTAACCCGTACCAATTTGAGCCTCAAGTTTGGTAAAATGGCAAAAGAAAGAGCATAACTCCTCAGAAGTCACCTCTACGGGTATATAGAGTTTGACCGACCCCCATTCATTTTTTGTCCTTAACATTTTCTTCGATTATACCTACCCCTATTTCCCCTCCTTAAGGGGGCTCCCATACAAAAGTTATATTTATATACATTTTCGCCCCACTTTCCTAACTAGCTTCAGGTTGCTCCTAATGGATTCAAATGGATGAGTAATAGGGTGATGACTTTTAGTGTTTTTTTCTCCAAAAAAATTTCCTGTATTATAGTACGATGAACTTTTATTAAAGATGCCATAAAACACTAATTTTAAGGTTATTTGATTAAAAAAAACGCACCAAGTCATTTGAAAAATTTAATTTTTGATTTTTTTCCAAATTTTGATGTTACTGTAAGCAGAGTCGCTCCTAGAGGGGTAAAATGTGAGAGCGACCCCCATTAATTTTTCCCCCGTAACATTTTATCTGAACAAACTTTCCCCCTATCTCCCCTCCTTAAGGGGGCTCCCATATAAAAGTACCCTTTTTATAAAATTGGTGCAAACCACGCCCCAATGGCATAAATGGGTTAAAATGTTTGACTAATCTCAACTATTATTTTATTTTACACATTTCTCCCAAATATACTTACCCCCTATCTCTCCTCCTTAGGGGGGCCCCCATACAAAATTACCTTCATTTTATCAAATTTTCATTAAAAATGGCCGTCACTACAGTCAAACCCCTCCTAGAGAGATGATTTGTTTGACCGACCCCCATTATTTTTTTACCCTAAACATTTTCTTCAAACATACCTACCCTCTATCTCCCCTCCTTAGGGGGGTCTCCATACAAAATTAGGCTTAAATTAAAGAAAAATGCCTCACGAACTTCAATCTATAATATAGATGCGGTAGGAACAAGAACGAGCGTGTTCAGTATGCATATTCGAAAAATTTACAAAAGTACCTTTTAAACGAGCCTAATATGAAGAATATTGGATTCGTTTTTGGTATGTTTTAATAATGTTATAATTATTACTTTTTATACCCAGCGTAAGCGGGGTATATTAGTTTTGTGCGAATCTTGTAACAGGGAGAACTAAGCTCCGGAGATATAAACATATATATATATAGAAATGATCAGGATCAAAAACTGAATCGATTTAGACATGTCCGTCTGTCCGTCCGTCCGTCTGTCCGTCCGTCCGTGGTCGGATCTCCTCCGAAACGGCTGGACCAATCAAGTCAAAATTTGGCACACAGGTATATCAGGATCCGAGTATGATCCTAAGTAAAAATGGGAGACATCCGCCCACTGCCACGCCCACAAATGAATATAATGTGTTTTCAGTAAAATGCTTGCAACTTGCGAACCACTCAACACATTCCATTGATATTTGGTGTACTGGTAAACTACGAAAAGGGACATATCCTGGACAAAAAATGGACGCCGCCCTCCGTCATCCACGCCCACAAATAAGCCCACAAATAAGGGCTTATCGTAACTTGTGAAGTAAAAGGCGTAGAAGCTTCAAATTCGCAACATAGGTTGTCCAAGACGAATGAAAGGTGTAGGAAAAAATTTTTTGAGGCCCGCCCACTGCTTCGCCCACAAATGGAGATTTTTCGTAACTTCCGAAGTAAAAAGCGTAGAAGCTTCAAATTCGCAACATAGGTCCACCAAGGCGAATGAAAGGTGTAGGGAAATAATTTATGTGACCCTCCCACTGCCACGCCCATAAATAGAGAAGCAAAACATAGTGCGCTCATAACGTCGGGACGCTGGGTATTTCAAAGTCGGGCTTGACCGACTTTAGCTTTCTTACTTGTTTTTAAAACTGAATTTTGGGTTCCATCCCCTAACTGGCCAAATAATGACCCTAGTAAAAAAAAATAAATTTTCGAGTCAAATGCCGCAAACCCCAATCTATGGCGAATTTTTTGCAACTATATCCATTAAAATCGGTTAGTGGTTTCTATTCATAAAATTAATTCAAAACAAATATTTTTTGAAACGCATTATTCACTGTTTTCACGTTCGTGTCTTCATTCCTTGTATGCATACAGAGCGAGAGAGACAGGCAAAGACTCAAGACACGAACGTGAAAAAATTGAAAATTATATTTGGAAAAAAAATCAAAATTATCGATAAATATATCGATGGCAGCGATTCTCCGAAGGCGCCCCGAAAAAAGTTGTTTTGAGGTTAACATGATTGAAGGTTGGTCCTTTTTTTTTAAATTTATGGCTATAAGTAAAATAAAGAAATGCCGCAATTGAATGCTCAGGCATAATATTCAAGATCGAGTAAACATTTTTAAATGATACAATCTAACAAAACCAAACATAGGGATCCACTACATTAATCAAGTACTATCAGAAGCTGCAGTCACAACAATAAGGAACTAAGATATATTATCGGCCATTTTATCGTGCAATGAAGGAGTAATGACTTCTTGATCCATTTGGAGTCAAAGCGAGAAAACGAGTAATTTCATTTTTTATATAAAATTCTCTTATCTTTCTTCTGGGAGAGCATTTCCCATTGAAAAGTTATTTATTTCCTTACAACACGAAAAAAGTATAGGTAATCTATTGAAAAATTTAGTTCAATTATCAACGATACAGATAAACGATGTTCTAGATACAGGGTGCTGAAGTTTTCAAATTTGCTAGTTAGTTAGATCGAAGGTAGTGACACTTAAATGCTCATACAGTAGACAAAATTCATTAGATTATTTTGAACAAGGTCCATTTTGGAAAGCCGTTAAAACGGTCTTTAATAGGGTGGCAAACAAATTTTTTGGTGTGCCTGACGTATGCGTAACGTATGCCATACGAAAACAGAAAAATGATACCCGAGCTAAATTCCTATAGAAAAATGACACCCGAGCTAAAAATTTTGTTCAAGTCACATAAAGTTAATTCAAATCGATTTTTACTTCAGTATGAATTCTTTGTTAAGTAAGAGAATCGGCTTGAAGTCCAACTTCGCTAAACTTATTCGCGAAATGTTGGTAAGAAAAGTTTTTGCCCCATAAAATATGCTTCAAATTTATATAAGTCAACAAAATCCGAGCCCTGTTTATGACTCTCGTGCGTCGTAGGATAAACTTTCATGATATTCAGGTTTCTACATTGAAACAGTTAATTCTTATTCCAATTTTTATAAGGAATATACATTACTCATACGTACCAGGTCCCTGGAAAACCAAAACCAAAACCAAAAAAAAAAAACATTAATTAATTAATTCAGTTGATTGAAGGATGACAATGGAACAAGCTTCGATGCTTTTAACTGGGATTATATCCGGGGAGCATATCGCACCCGGTCCACTAAAGTGGCACAAATCAAAATTTGCCATTTTTCAGAAAACGCGAAAAACAAAATTCGTTGCAGTGTCGATCAAAGCAGGAAAAAAGACATTACGGCTTTTTTTCGGCCTTTTATAATGAGAAAAATGGAATGGAATTTTTCCTGTAGGTAGACGGATGACTTGGGAACAAGATTCATAGCATAACTCAAATTTCAGAATTTTTGAGTTGTGTCAGTTTAGTTGTCAGGGTGCGATATATCCGAAATATACTGCGTAATATTAAAAATAAAAATAAATTCTTGCAGCGCTCTCAACTGTAAAGTTTTGAAAACGGCATTAATGCCTTTTAAAGAGTATCAAAATAAAAATAGAATTGTAATAAACTTGAATTTCTTTCAGTGTGCTTAGCTTTCACTTTCGCAATTCCTTTTCTTCCTTTTATAAATTCGTTTTGGCAAGAGAAACTAGCACAAAAGCACCTCGAAAGCTTTCAGGCATAGGGTTGAATGTGTGTCCTTTACGGATGCCTGTGTGGCAAGGAATACCGACAGAAATCTACTCTCCCTATTTGGCAGTGCTTTTATCTCATTTTTTGGTTTTTACTCCTGATGGCAGTTCTGCACAAAATATTGGTCCGAAGCTTATGGTCTGTTGCTGCTGCTTTCAATACCATTGTCATCGTCATCACCGTCATCGTCATCATCGTCGTCGTCGTCCTCAGCATCCGCGGGATTCGTATTTGGATGCTGACGTTAGTTTGTGTTGGTGTTGGTATTGGTGTTGATGTCAAAGATATTGTACCACCGAAAGTGGGATTAGAAGGTGTTGTGCAGGACTCCAAGCACCATCGAGCAGCAGATACTGGCCGCAGTTCCATTTCGCGTCAACGTCGACGTCGGCGAATACCAAAGTCGATGTCGAAGTCGGCGCTGCTACAAGAACTGAATTTCTTTTTCTCTTCGTCGTACTCAATATGTGCTTTTAAGGCTTATCACCAACAATAAATTCAGTTTATCTTAAGGTGCAATGATAAACGGAAGCTAAACGGGTGTCAACACTATCTAAAGTAAATTGTAATTCTTGCAAAACGGTAAGCACAAGCAGAAACAGATAATGATTTTTTGTGTGATTTAAAAAAGGAATATGAAAATAACAAAAAACCCATCATAAATAGAGAAAAGCTTGAATCGAATTGAAAACGGGTAAAAGAGTCCTTTAGTGCGTTGCGGCATTCTTAGTGGGTTATTTTTTTTTTTGCTTTATACTTCTTTTATCTAAATTTAAACAATGGTGGTATGAGAAAACTTGACAAGTGCCCGAGAAACTAGTGTATTGCAAGTTCGATTATCATCTGCAGTTCTCCAAGGTTCTTTCTTGTGGCGCTATTGAAGAAGAAAATCTTCATATCCTTTTATACTGGACACAAAATGTACTTGTTTCTGTGGTAAGCAACCGCAGTTATAGCAGCACAAATACAGTGACGAGTGCATATGGACGAAAAGTGTTCGTTGTGTAAGTGTTGAGCACTCATACGTGCACGCCTAGTTGTGTTAAATTGTGGTGTTAAAAGGAACAATTTGGAACAAATTTTTATTGAACGATTAGCAAAATATTTCAGTAAGTTTTCTTCAATTGAATTTTTGTGGCTGAAAAACTCGCGACAACTTGTGAAAGTGCATTTCGGAAGCCGAATTAATATTTTTGAAAAAAAAAAAAAAAAAACTCTTTTCCAAGGTAAAGTTATTGTAGATACAATTTAAACCATTTCAAATTTTCAGCAATAACACAATCATATATCATCATGAGCTAGCATTCATTCAATAGCAATGTTAAGGAATATATGGCATTTATACAAATGTAAATCAAAGGCTTTTATACGAATACATATCGCACACCCACTTCGAAAGGCACGACCCGAGCAGTTCTCGGAATACGTTCGCCATTTTTAATGCTCACGCGTTTTTGAAAAACCTGAGATGGGTATCTATAATGCAATCAGTATTAAGTGCACTAACCATTTCACTACCACTATTACTATAGTGGTCGTAGGAGTATATTTCATAACCACTACATGTTTAGTGGTTACTCAGGTAAAACCCAGGGTCCAGGTCCCAGGGCATTGGGATATTGAAAGAAACTGTGAAGCAGATGAACTAGCAAGGGAGGCAACACCCATGGAGTGTCACTCGCTACGATCAAACTTAAAATTAACCAGGAGTACCTTGCCCGCGCAAAAGCGGTATGGGTGAGGGAAAGGTCCTGTTATACCTATAACTATACAGATCTGGGCAATCAGCAGCTTGTTAGGCTCAACCGTAGCTCAATCAACCTTGTGGTTTCAATTCTTATTGGCCACTGCCTCTTCGGCAGACACGCGACCATATTAGGAGCTCCACATAACGATATTCGCCGATTCTGCGGCTCCGAGGAAGTGAAGGAAACGGTCCTTCACAGCATGAGCCAATGCCCAGCACTTGCGAGAAGTAGACTCTACCAATTTGGGCTACCCTTCTTCTCTAGTCTTACTGAGCTGTCTAATCCGAAACTGTCGGACATAGAAAAGTTCATAGAGAAATCCTTTCCATTCTTTCGTCTTTTTGTGGTATCATAACGGACCTGTGTGAGCATGAGCTGCCACTTCTACCTACCTACCTAGGTAAGTAAAAATATTGCACTAGCACTGCCCACTACCACTACATGGGTTGTTGTAGTAACCCTGCAGGAAGCCTGTCGGCACATGACCCAATGTCTACAATGAGTCAATAGGTATTATTCATCTCTGTCGCCCATGTCAACAAGAAGTCTCTATATCTAATTTTCGTGAGATTTTGCTGCAGTGAATGTGATAGAAACAATCAACGAGGTTTTTACAGCTAGATTTCATTCATTTAATATATTTGCTGAGAAAACTAATTTAAAAATAATTTAACATAAAACTATTCCTACGCTCAGGGATGAAAAAGCAAATTATATGCAAAAAAGTCTTTCAAAAAATCATGTCTTGGATTGAAAAATTTTTTAACTTGTTACCATAAGTATTTTTCCTGAAAGCTTTTTGGTTTTTAAACTATTATTTCCTTTAAAAAAAGTAAATAAATAAAAAATTAAACAAAAAAAAAAAACAAAAATCCATTGCTCGCGCGAGATTTGAACCCGCAATCTTCAGAGCTCAAGGCAAGCACTCAACGCATTGATCCACCAAAGGCACACGAATGGCTCGTGCTATTGAACTACATACTAAATTAAATGCCTTCATAATGGTTCCCTCGTCAATAGCATGTCTATTGTTTGTCTCCACTATTGGTGGTTTTGCAATGACAAGCAATGATAATTGTCTATAGCGGTTTGCATTGCGAAGGGCATAATTGGTCAGTATTACTGTTGACGCGGACAGTAGAAAAAGAGTATAGATTCACTAATGTCATTTGCTGCAGGGAATTTAGAAAAATTGCAGTACCACTATATTTTAATGGTGTTTCAGTAATTTAGTGCAGTATGCCTATCTATTTGAAAACCCGATTGAATTAAAAACCTTTTTTAATAACGTGCGATAACGATCGAATTTTTGTAAATTTTAGTAGTTTTTTTATTTCGGTTGAACAGTTTCAACTGTGCAGTAATTACCCAGAAAATATCAAGGAGCGCTCGGATACAGTTGGCTAATTACTAGGGCTCGGAACAAAATGCCCTAAAAAAAGTGGAAAAATTCTCTAAAAAAAAAAGATAAAATACATTCATTTAACGTTTTGTTAGTTATTTTTGATGTCATATTAAAGAATGATGTTTTAAGAACATAAAAGATTTAAAAATTTTAAAATATTTTAAGCCATATACGAGCAAAACCAGTTTCAAAACAGCAATGGTCGTTAAAAACTCTTGACGCGATTTTCTCGAAATTCTGAAGTGATGGAATTTTTTTTGAACATTTTCAATTTTTCAGCACAAAAAATCCAATAGAATCACTACTTCAATTTCAAAGGGGATTTTTGATGTCGGCCTGTGTTATTTGTGATAATTATTTTCAAAATCAAAAATTAATAATTGATTTTACATATTTTTCGAACTAAACGCCATATTGGAAAAAAATTTTATGTATGCGTGCTATGAGCTTTTATACCCAGTGGCGTTTTCAGGCCTAAATCATTGGAAGACTGTTGGCCTGACAGGTAATAGCTCAGACATTACCCTTACAATACCGGTCCATTTCCTTTTGCCTATGAGATTTCCTACTTACGTATTGCATTTATAGTAGCTGGATATTCAGGCTGGAATTTCCCAAGTAATTTTTAGAAATAATTAATATTTTTCGATTTCAAAATAAGTATCGTAAAGTAAGACTTATTTTCTGACTTTTAAATAAAAATCAAATATAAGTATTAGAAAATAAGTATTTTCAGGAAAACCCACGATTTATAATAACAAAATTTTTCGATGTATACTTTTGGGGGACTCAATTTGAAGAGACTTCATACCAAGCTTCGAAGGCAATTCGGCACGGGTTATCATCATCCAATCCCAATACTATTTAATATTTAAGCTAATATTTAGAACAAAATGGAGGGTATGCGTTTAAGAAAAATTAATTTCATATTTTTGGGACACCCTTCCGTACTAGTTTCCTATGTAGTTGAAAATAAATTGTGTAGATAGAGTGATATCTAAGACCTCTTCTCTGATCGAATTCCTAAACGTGTGCCTATTGCCCCTATTTAAGATTTCCCGATGTTTACTCATTATAAAGGTTAAGAGCAGCTCACCCCTCATGTTGATGTTTGTGCTCGCCCACATCGTATGATGTGCATTGGCATAGCATCCGACCAGTAGACGTCTATTTTTGGTTCGGCAGTACTCTTCCAGTCTCTGTGTTTCAATGGGCGGAACTTCATTATTTTCCCCGGGGAAGTACGTTGATGCACACACCACCTCTCTGACTCCTCCGCTGCTTAGTATTTAAACCAATATCGCTATAAGATCTCTTATTGAGAACCCTGAAAAATATAGAAATTTTATAGTGCTATCCACCAATATGGTGGTTCTAGGCACCAGATTTCCTGGAGCATATTTCAACTCACACAATCCATATCGAAGGCCACATACTTTGTCTTCAAAGACCCAGGGTTCTTGGATGAGCACAATGGCTATCTTTTCACAGGCGAACCGGCAACTAAAGATGACAGATGCCGCTTTTGAGTGACGTAAGTTCGCCTGTAGCACCCAGCTTTTTTTACTGCCTGTTCCCCGATGGTTTTTCAGCGGGGCTCGATTGAGCGGGCTCTGTAGCCTGCTTTTTTGCTCACTCCCAGATGGTACTGGAGCCTCAGTGAAGAGCCCTTTTGGCTCAGAGGGGTAGTTCAGCCCACTGGCCTTACCTTTTCCTGGTGCATTAGATGGCCTCCTTGCTCTTCTTCGCCTCCCCTTGACTCTTCAACATAAGCCTGAACAAATCGGTAGGCAATTTGTCACTTGTTGTTCCTGAGTCTGAAAATGGACCCATCGTACACTGCCATCACGAGGTGTTCAAGATTGCCTTCCGTCGTCCCTTTTGTAAACTTCCACGTCTTTGCGGGAAGATTACTATTTTGATCCTCAATGGTCGCCAGGATCTTTTCCGTATTGAGCTTTTTGCTCTGCGGAAAGAATTCACGAATTACGTGGGATTTTGGAAACATATCCTCACCCACTAAGGTCACTTCAAAACCTCTTTTCGCCTTTACTATCTCAAAGTTGGTTTTGAGGCAGCCCACAGTGGCAATGTCTTTACAGACGAAGAAAATACATCCCGTTTTCTTGAGACAGCCCAGGAATCTTAGGTTGACCTCATCACCCATGAGCTTAATGGAAGTGTCAATGACAGCTTCTTGAATGCAAGCCATTTGTTCAGCATTTCACGGGTTCGACGTTAAGTCGCGGGGAACCACTCCAATCCTCACACTCCCAGCCACATTGCTGGAAGTGGGATCGCATTCACCTCACCTCGATACTTGATGCCTGGAGGGGGCTTCACAAGCTGTTTCTAGGGCCCGAGTATGAGACATCCCCGCCTTAAGCGCTTTTTTGAAGCGCACAAAGTCGCGTCTCGGTCTGCAACGGATAGGGGTGAGCCTATATTCATTCCATTTTGTCTTATTAACTGAGAGACATCCTGTCACCCCGATGCAGAAGCATCAAACAAAGAAGACTCACACGTCAGCTCTGTTGGTTTGTTTTGAGGAATGAGATCTTTGGCAAGGTTTTTTGTGTTTACGTTAATTTTTTCCCCACGCGTAAACAGACGAGATAGACCAAATATATATAGAAATGATCAGTGTGCGTGGTCACGAGGAAATGATAAGGAACAAGTCCGATCGGACCATTTTTACGGCTACCTTAAGTACTAGGCTCTGTTACACAAATCCCAAAACTGCCCCAAAATCAGACTTTTTCCAAATATTTCATTGAAATTTTGAATTTCAGCGTCTATTTAAGCCTCCGATAAGATTTCAAAAACTTTGGAAAATTGGGCGTGGCAAAAGGGCGGTTTTTCATAATTGAAATTGATTGTGTGTCTGTGTCGGGTATTTTATTGTCCTGCTCGCCTGACACACTTAGGTAGGTAGGTAGGTAGGTTGCAGTGGCAGCTGTTGCTCACGTAGGCACTGTAGGTAGGCCCATTGTGATACCACAAGAATGACACGACTTACCCCTTTGGTATTTAGTGAGGAAGCCAATTAGACCTCCGAATGAACCGAGCGATGTCTTCGACTTTGATTTCAGAGAGCCCGATGAGGCTGATGAAGAAGGAGTACCCTAATGAGGACATTCTACTTCTAGACATGGCCGGGCATTGACACATGAGGTCAAGGATAGATTCTTCCTCCTCCTCTGAGCGGCAGCTTCGGCAAACCCAAGTCTTGTTGCATGTCTGCCGAAAAGGCAGTGACCGGTGATTATTGAAACCGTTTGGTAAATGGAGATGCTGCTTAATCCTACTAGTTCCCTGGAACGTCTCTTATTCAAAGACGGCCAGATTTGTCTAGTGACCCTGCAGGAGTCTTCTGCAACCCAGCGTTCGTTCGCCAGGTTGAGATACCTTTGTTTTATAATCAGTTTCACTGTTGCCAGTGGAACCCCTACGTTGGAAAAGGAGACATCTCAAAGCAATGTACCCATCTTAGCAAGTTCATCTGCCTCGCAATTTCCTTCTACGTCCCTGTGTCCCGGTACCCAGAAGATCGATACCGTTGAATGTTCCGCTATCTCGTTAAGAGATATCCGGCATTCATGGACAAGCTTGGATGTGGATTCGACCCCATCGAAGGACAAGACAGCCGCCTGGCCCACTTACTTGTGGCCCTGACACACTTACTTGTTTTCATTTTACTTAAGGCCCTTGTTTTTATCTTATTTCTGCCTTATTAAGGCAGACATTCCCTGGCCTTGCTCTTTTCGTATTTATTCTAACTTTAGTGCACTTGAAACTAAGAAACTTTACTTCTTCTGAAATTTTGAGGGACAGTGGACTATTACTTAACAATAATAACAAGTTGATATTTGGATTAGGAGATTTTTGTGGGTAGGGAAGTTACCGGGATTCTTGTCACCCATACCGCCCGTATGTTTTTCATACACACCAAAAGTCTCCCGTCCCAAGACGGCTTTATAAGTGTTTTGATAAAAAATTCACTAATTTTTGTTATTGTAAGATGCACTATATTGCTTCGTTTCAGTTAAAGCTCCCATGGATTTAAATTCATTGTCATCCAAGTTCGAATGTCTGACAAAAGTTAAAATGCGCGACACTAAACTTGTGAATAATTATTCAAATGTACATTTACCTGCTGCTGCTGCAACGGCTTAAGAAGTTCAGACGCCAAAAAAGCACAATGTCAAAGGGTCTATATAGGATTGATAAAACTTTTATATTTCGAATATGCTCTATCGTTTTTACGTTGAGCTTGATGTTGCAACATGTCTCATCAACCAACAACAATAATACTATGGATCTTGAAAATACTGCAACTATTTTACCCGAGAGTGGGCTCGTCCAATCGGTTAATAAAGCTGCTGCTTCGGATGGAGGAAAATTTTCTTCGACTCAGCAAGGAAAAACAACACCAGACATGGTTGCAGTAAATCTTCCAGGTGATATTATATTGGGTGGGCTCTTTCCAGTTCACGAGAAAGGCGAAGGCACGCCCTGTGGTCCGAAAGTATACAATCGCGGCGTACACCGACTCGAAGCCATGCTTTACGCTGTCGATAGAGTTAACAACGACACAACCATATTACCAGGCATCACCTTAGGCGTCCATATACTTGATACATGCTCTCGTGATACTTACGCACTAAATCAATCTTTACAATTCGTACGTGCCTCACTCAATAACCTTGATACATCTGCTTTCGAATGTCCGGACGACGCTGTGCCACGTTTGCGAAGAAATGCATCATCAGGACCAGTATTCGGCGTGATTGGTGGATCTTACAGCTCGGTATCGCTTCAAGTGGCTAATTTACTTCGCCTCTTTCATATACCGCAAATTTCGCCGGCCTCAACGGCTAAGACTCTATCCGACAAGACGCGCTTCGACCTATTTGCTCGCACTGTCCCGCCGGACACATTTCAATCAGTTGCACTGGTCGATATCATAAAAAGCTTTAATTGGTCCTATGTTTCCACGATACATTCAGAGGGCTCTTACGGCGAGTACGGCATTGAAGCTTTCCATAAAGAAGCCACCGAGCGAAATGTTTGCATTGCTGCTGCCGAGAAGGTCCCAAGTGCGGCCGATGACAAGGTTTTCGATGCGATAATACTAAAGCTTCAAAAGAAGTCGAACGCTCGCGGCGTCATACTTTTTACTCGAGCCGAAGATGCCCGCCGCATTCTAATGGCAGCAAAACGTGCACAGCTGGAGAATCCCTTTTACTGGATAGCAAGTGATGGCTGGGGCAAGCAACAAAAACTTTTAGAGGGACTCGAGGATATTGCCGAAGGCGCTATAACCGTTGAGCTCCAATCGGAGATAATCGAAGATTTTGATTCCTATATGATGAAACTCACACCGGAAACTAACACGCGAAATCCATGGTTTGAAGAATTCTGGGAGGATACATTCAATTGCGTACTTGCCAAGAATGCACGACGAAGCGAAATCGAAGCTACAAAAAACAGTAGCCAACCACGACATGGAAAACTAATGAAAAGACGTGAAGTTTGCGACGAAAACTTCCGTTTATCAGAAAAAGTTGGGTAAGTTATAATTTACAACAACAAAAACATACTTCACTGAAATAATTTTTGTGATTCTTTCATACATATGTGACACTTTCTTTATTCAGTTACGAACAGGAATCAAAAACCCAATTCGTTGTAGACGCTGTGTATGCATTCGCACACGCACTGCATAATTTGCATAAAGACGTTTGTTATCCTGATGGCGGGCAAAATGACCAAGGGAGTCCATCCCAGCGCCACCAGCATAGTGAGTCCATTTGGCATCGAAAACCGATTCGAAGCCATTCGCTAGCATGCTCAGAAATGGCGAACTATGATGGTAAAGAATTTTACAACAACTATCTCCTGAACGTTTCATTTATTGGTAAGTACACTTTTGACTTCGCTTCAACAAACTTATTATCGGAACATATGTATGTCTGCGACTCCCAAAGTACGTTCAGTTATATACATATATTTTTCAAGCGATACTATTACTAAGTATTAGTATAATTATAACTAAAGACTGTCCCAGAAATAACTTTCCTTTTGTTTTTTTTATTGCAAAAAAACCAATGATGTTTTTTTAAAAATTCTTTCAGTTTATTATTAAGTGAACATTACAAAATTAATAAAAATTTTAATTACACTGAAAAAAATACACTTAAAAAAAATTATACACTTTTTGATTAAGGTACTCCATTAGGTTTTTTACCGACCTTTCGTTCACCTTAGTGTATGCCCGACCCCATTTAACATATGGGGCATTCCACGCGAAGCGGGCAACGAAAAAAAGGTGATGTTCTGAAAATCGTTCATATTCGGCTCAATTGTACCTCTATGGGATATGAATTAAAGGGCAAAAAATTTTGGCTGAAAATCCGTTAGTTTTGAAAATATAGGCTTCTAAACATTGCCGCACATGAAAATAAGGTTTTGTTTGAATGCAAATATTCTAACTAAATTTTTTTTTCTCAAAAATAAATAGTAGTGATTTGTATAGAAAATTTAACAAATTTTTTAATAATAAGAACAAAATCACAGATATAATTTTTTTTTCAGTGTAAAATCAGAGATAAAAATTTCAAAGCAAAATCTAAACAACTTAGCCTTTTTTAATTTTTTTTTAAATTTTTTGTATTAAAGCCCAAAATGTTAAGAACATACTGTATAAGTTTAATAATGGGCCCAAAAGTGGTTTGGGAGCTAGAGCACTTAAAGCACACACGCATCGCTTATTATGAATGAACAATATATTTCCCATTGTTTTTCAGTATAAAAGTAATTACTTTCGATTCCTAGAGATGGCGCTTATGATTGTTTATTGCTTTAAGCATCGCAAAGCATAAGCGCAACGTACCATTTTAGGGCGATGCGTGTGTGATTTAAGTGCTCTAGCTCCCAAACCACTTTTGGGCCCATTATTAAACTTATACAGTATGTTCTTAACATTTTGGGCTTTAATACAAAAAATTTAAAAAAAAATTAAAAAAGGCTAAGTTGTTTAGATTTTGCTTTGAAATTTTTATCTCTGATTTTACACTGAAAAAAAAATTATATCTGTGATTTTGTTCTTATTATTAAAAAATTTGTTAAATTTTCTATACAAATCACTACTATTTATTTTTGAGAAAAAAAAATTTAGTTAGAATATTTGCATTCAAACAAAACCTTATTTTCATGTGCGGCAATGTTTAGAAGCCTATATTTTCAAAACTAACGGATTTTCAGCCAAAATTTTTTGCCCCCTAATTCATATCCCATAGAGGTACAATTGAGCCGAATATGAACGATTTTCAGAACATCACCTTTTTTTCGTTGCCCGCTTCGCGTGGAATGCCCCATATGTCGAAATATTTCGATGTTATTCGCAGTTTGTTTGGTCTTCTTAAGGTTCCTTTTCATTAAAGCCCAATATTTTTCGATTGGACGAAGTTCGGGGCAATTCGGAGGATTTGCTTCTCTTGGTACCACAGTGACATTATTGGCTTGGTACCAATCCATCGTTCTCTGGGCGTAGTGAGATGTTGCTAGGTCAGGCCAAAATAGTACTGAACCTTGGTGTTGACATATAAAAGGCAGCAAACGCCGGTCCAGACACTCGCTGATGTAAATTTCGGTGTTGATTGTGCGATCCGTCACAAATTCCTTACTTCGAAGGCCACATTTGCAAATGGCCTGCCACACCATGTATTTCTTTGGAAATTTGGTATGTTTTTCGGTGGTAAATTTAGAAGATGCTCCACCCCTTCTAACCGCAGTATAATATCCGTGTCCAGGTAACTGCTTGAAATCCGCTTTGCAATACGTTTCATCGTCCATGATCACGCAATCAAATTTGGACAGGTAATCGCGATACAGTTTTCGAGCCCTCCTCTTGGCTTCGGCGTCCTTTTCTTCCGACCTATCAGGTACTTTTTGTACTTTATAGCTCCTTAGGTTGTAAAAATTTTTTAATCCGTTGAACACTTGACTTCGATGTTCCCGCTTTTGCTGCCATATCACGAACCGAAGTGCCTGGATTCTGAGTAAACAGCCGCTTAACGTTCTGGGCCACCGCTTGGTTCGCTGGACCACTTTTTCTCCCTGATCCTGGTGTTTTTGATAAAGGGGTAAGCTGACTGTATCGCTTATGGTCCTACCGACAGTTTTTTCGCACATGCCAACTTGCTTAGCGATCTTTTTGTACGTGGTGTTTGGATTTTCCAGGTGTTTGTAAATAATTGCTTTCCGCTTTTCTTCTTGTTGAGACGACATCTTTTCAGTAGCTCTTTTATTTTACGAATGAGTATTTTTTTTTAATCTACATATTTATACAATTTAATGAATATTTGCTATTCATTTACTATTATTAAACAGATCTGGCTGGAAGCGAAGTTAAGTTCGATCGTCAGGGCGACGGTCTCGCAAGATATGATATTTTAAACTACCAAAAGCTGGAAAACTCCTCCGGGTACTATTATAAGGTAGAGTACTTTCAGAACAGCAGTGTATGTATCTAAGTTTGAATTACATAAAAAATTTCTTTGCATCCACGCCATCATAGGTCGTCGGAAAATGGTTTAACCAGCTCGAAATGAATATTTCTGATCTTGTATGGAACCACGAAACTGAGATGCCAACGTCCGCTTGCTCGTTACCGTGCGAGGCTGGAATGATAAAAAAACAACAGGTATGCGCACCGGCCTAATGTCTCCTATGAAAACGTTTCCGATCTCTTTCCTTTTCCATTTTAAGGGCGACACGTGCTGTTGGATCTGTGACAGCTGTGAAATGTACGAGTACGTATACGATGAGTTTACATGCCGTGATTGCGGTCCAGGGTTTTGGCCGTACCCGGACAAACTTTCTTGCTATGCCTTAGATATACAATATATACGATGGAAATCACTCTTTGCTATGATACCAATGGCGATTGCTATTTTGGGAATTATAATGACATGCATTGTTATAATACTCTTTGCGAAAAATCATGATACACCGCTTGTGCGCGCTTCGGGACGTGAGCTAAGCTATACGCTTTTGTTTGGCATTCTAGTTTGCTATTGTAATACGTTTGCATTGATTGCCAAGCCCACCATTGTCTCGTGCATACTTCAAAGATTTGGCATAGGAGTTGGCTTCTCAATTATATACAGCGCCCTTCTGACAAAAACCAATCGCATATCCCGGATCTTTCACTCGGCTTCGAAATCAGCACAGAGACTCAAATATATAAGTCCTCAATCACAAGTGGTTATTACAGCATCTCTCATAGGTGAGGTTATTCGAACTTCCCAAAACACACAAAAAAAAATTTTTTTTTATTTATAGCGCGTTTCTATATGGTGTTTAACTCTGAGATGTTTAGCTAAACACTTCGAGCGGTTCCACGTATGCGAGGTGTTACAGTTTCACAGCTGTTTGTTTATTTACAATTGCAAGCAGTGTTGCCATTTGTAGGAAAATCACTTGAAGGGAAAGAGGGACAGGATTATTAAATTCGGCAAAATGTAGGGAATTTGTGGTATATTCTTAAATATTAAGAGATATTTTGAATAAAGTTTCTTGTCGATCAATAAAAACGACAAAATAAACGTCTCGTCTCGTGGAGTTGGAAGTGGAAAACCCAGAAAAAACTATATCTGAAAGAATTTAGGAGGATTATAATTTTTACACGGTTTTGAAATCGATTTCTGTGACATGGCCCATAACCTTAATTTTATTATTTTTGGTAAAAACTATCGTTCAGCATCGATACTCTACCAAGAATCATACAATACAAGATTACGCCTTGCGCATATTATACATTTTTTTCGAATTTTTCCGTGTGTAAAAAAAAATTAGGGAATTTTTCGTAGTTTTTAGTTTTGCTTTTGGCAACATTTTTTTGTTTTTGGTTTTGAGTTTCTTTTGACAGTTAGATATGCATGAAGTTCCGATACGATAAATCGATTTTTTCCCTATCGATGATAGTGTTTATGAGGTGTTAAAGAGATAAACACTTCGTTATCGCGTTTAACTTTTGTATGGCAAAACACGAGTTTAACACCTCGTTTAGGGCCCAAAACGCTTCAACGCGAGTTAAACACCATATGGAAATGAACTATTACAAACGAATTCGTATCGAAGTAATATCAGTGAGTCAGCCGCATTATTTTGTCTGCGACTTTCTCCAGTTATCATATACAGTGGCAGATGTTCAAGTATTGTGGTGTGTACATTTGTACACATGTACATAAGAACCAGTGTTGCCCGATGTCATTTCGCGAGACATCCCGATATTGGGACTTAAATTTGATTGTCACGCTTTGGCTTTTTTGAGACTGCCTTAATTATACAAACATAATAATTAAATTGAGCTTTATATTAAAATTCTATATTCTTGCGTATTTTATAACCAGCCGTTCAAGTTTTGATTACTATGGTTTGGATGATTGTTGAGCCACCTGGAACCAGATTCTACTATCCTGATCGTACAGAGGTCATTTTGAAGTGTAAAATTCAAGATATGTCGTTTCTCTTTTCACAACTATATAACATGCTGTTGATAACAATTTGTACGGTCTATGCTGTTAAAACTCGTAAGATTCCTGAAAATTTCAACGAGTCAAAATTCATCGGCTTTACCATGTACACAACATGCATTATATGGCTGGCTTTTGTACCCATTTATTTTGGCACGGGAAATTCCTATGAGGTAAGTAGAAAATTTTTACATCTTTAAAACATACCGTTCTTCCGACACAGCTTACATATTCGTCGTCCCGGAGTAATTTTTTCGTATATCACATAATCAAAATAAATGAGATAAGCACTTTTTCCCTTGTATTTTTTCAAGATCTTTGGCCATCCGTCTATCCCCCCCTGGGTACAGCCTTAATGCTGGTTTTATAGTTTTTTTAAGCTCTGGAATTCATTACCTGATTGTGTTACAACTATCCGGAATTTAAGGCACTTTAAATTGACAATAAGTTATATCTGTTAAGATCAAATTTGCAGTCGTCTTCTCTATCTATCCATTTACTTTTCTAGTCAAATCTTCCAAATTCTTCCACGATACAAAGAGATCAAAATAGCGCGGGTACCGCTATTTTAAAGCATTCATATTGTTGTTGTTTCCCATGCTAAAATAAAATTGTGACGCGGAGATTAACATGCAAAACAACAACAACGAAGCTCTCATTTTGTATTTGTGACATCATCTTGCTGAAATGGCGCTATCTTATTTTCTTGTATCATGAATTCTTCTTCTCGGTCTGTCCTTTGTACATCTGTGCTCTGTTATTCCATTTTAATATATTTTTTCTTTTCTTTCGCGATTTTCATTGTGCACTTTCATGTACATATGTATGTCATATCACCGATGTACATAAGTATAATAATAATAGAAATAGTAATAGTTTTTTTTAAATAATCTTTATATAATTATGGGTATAATAATAATGATATTGAAGTTTAGCGGCCGGTCTATACACATAGTGCTTCCAGACCAGACGTTTTTGGTTTTTGCCCCAGGGGAAGTGTGCATTCTTCCCCCAGGTACCCATCTTGCCTCATCAGTGAGTATGGACCGAATTAGCTATCCTCATAAATTACCACAGCCACCACGAAACGCCCCGAAGGGCCAACCCAATATCCGGCGGGATGCTAAAACGCATCCCGGGGCACCGGATCCCGTGGTAACATGTTATGTCTAGTTAACAGCGTGAATACAGCTATAGCTAGCATAGCTGCAACACGCCATGCTAAGTGTAGGTCGTATGCTCAAACCTGTCACGCCGTACTATGACGACGCTACCAAATCGTGACTCCATACTCAGTCGGTCTGTTTTGGCCCTCAGTGGGCTAGGGTCCGCGGGGTTCCCAAGCCCGTTAATCATAATGATAACCCTTGCGGGAGGTATAATAATAATAATAAATAATAATTCTTATATTCTTGGTCTATATAATAATTCAATTCATTTATTTAGTGTAAATTATAACTCCGAAGACAAATATCAAAAAATACATGTGTTTCTTAAAAGCTATGAAAATCTGATTCCCAGCACTACTGCACTGTCACTCTCAGCTGGGTTAGAGATGTCATTTCTGCTAAAGCAGATACTTAATGAAGAGTTGTATTTATATCTGTGCATACATTACATCTACGGTGACCATATATTGAAATTGAAAAAAACAGAACAAAATTTTTTTTTTTAGTCTTCAACTTAGTTTATTTAAATCTTTTACGACGTTGTCACAGAACGGACCTTTCAATCGGTCCAAGGATAATGACGATCGAATTTGGACATTTTCGCTATTTTCCACTAAAAAAAAATACGCAGAACAAGCGCCTAAAAACAGAACACCTATGCTAAAACAGATATTATGGTCACCGTAATTATATCTGTTAATACAACATCTTCCTATTTTGATTATGGATCACTCCACATATAACCATATATGTCACTCTCATAGATTTTGAGCGGGATATTTCACGCCAGTTAGAAAGAGATGGTACTCGGCAGGCAAAAAAGGAGCGAGAGAGAAATACTTTTGGTGAGTACCCAAGTGCAAAGTGTTCATTTTGGTGGGTACCCAAGATCGTGGTGGGTACCCAAGACCGTGTTGAAAAGAGCCAAAATGGAAACAGCTCCTGAGTGACATATATAGTTATATATGGATCACTCCATAACGAATCTGTCCACCGGCTTATGTGGGATGCGTCGCAAGGTGGATGGCGAAGCATATCTATCCCGATTCTCAGGTTGTTGTAGGAGGCTCGAATGTTCTTTATGTTGTTTTCATTGAACCGGCAACTCTGAGGTCAATAGCTTTTGTTAAGAAGGTTGGCGATTCAACCTCTGCTGCTGAGTAGCGCCTCCTAAGCTGATTAGCATGTGCTCGAGCCAATATTCCATTTTCGAGTGATCGGTGATTAAAAATATTGTTTATAGCATGATACATGAAAACAAGATAGCGCCACTTCAGTATCGCTATTTTGAGGCTCTCTTTGAGAGCCGAAAATTGAGTTTGTGACGTCACTGAGCGAGAAATTGTTGTTGTTTCCCATGCTATTCAAAAAAGTAAAAAGCCGGTTTAACATGGGAAACAACAACAACGAATCGCGATTTTGAGTTTGTGACGTTTCCTCTCTCAAGTGGCGCTATCTTGTTTTCTTGTATCATGGTTTATAGATAATTTGAAATCGCTTTATTTGGTTTTTCGAAAATCTTTAGCTTTTGATGTTTGACAAATTAGTTTCTTTCGATGCTGTACGAAGTTTGCCGAGTCAGCTAGTTGTTAACAAATTTACAAATTTTTATTTTGAGGTTTAAAATTTTTCTCGTTTGATTTTAGATTCAGATAACAACACTTTGTATATCAATTAGTTTGAGTGCTTCGGTTGCACTCATTTGCCTCTACTCTCCTAAAGTCTATATTCTGGTCTTCCATCCTGATAAAAACGTAAGGAAACTGACAATGAATAGTACTGTCTACAGGCGTTCGGCTGCAGCTGGAGGTGGTGGTGGTGGTGGTGGGACTGGAGGTGCGAAATAATTGTTTTTGTTTTTTTTGTATAGTATGCACTAACATAAATATTTTGTTTTTCTAAGGAACTGGGGCTGGTGTTGGACCATCTGGTTCTGGATCTGGTACGCGTGCCAGCGCCAATGCGAACTGTGAGCGCACTGGCTCTTTTCCTAGTAGTCATCAAAATGTTAGTCCTACAGCAACAGCTGTGGCTTCGACATTGGCAACAACAAATGTTCTTACAGCGATACAAGCCGAGACACAACAACAACAGTACACAACGTCAAGAGAGTGTCCTGAAGCTATTGAATACACCACATCCGCAGAGCTTGGAAGAAATTTGCCTACAGCTGCAGCAACAACTTCGATTTCGCAACAACAGATGTTAACAACATTAGCTAATTCAGGGAACTCACCACCGGATATATCTGTTCGCGAGCAAATATCCCTCTCAGAATCCATACGTCATCGTTTCCCATACACTTACTGTACCGGTAGCATCGATGATAATACCTTAGGCGGAAGATGCGACGACTGCTCGGTAACTGAATTAAATTTTGAGCCGAATTGCTGTTTAGATGAACATAGAGTAAACAATAAGTGTGGAAAGGATTAAAATGTATTTTATAATTGATATGTGTATCGCTGATACACCTACTCATTAAAGTCTTTAAATACCAACGTTTTATTATAAATACATAGAAATATAAGTAGGCATCGGGGTGTCCCCATCTCATTTGCACATACCCAGCAGAGAGAGCTCCCCGAAAATTTAAATGAAAAAATATCGCCTTCGACTGGCTCGCTCGCGCGCTGCTCATGTGTGCAAGCTTCCGTACGGGCTCGGATGGCGAACGCAAGCTTCAAATATTTTATAGATTTTTTCAGATTTTTTTGTAAAAGGCTTGGAGGTTGTAGTGCGCGGATTTTGCCAAAAAGCTTTGTCTTTCTGAATTTTTTGTCATATCTTGTTCATGACCAATGTTTTTCAAGATTTTTAGTCACCATTTGGTTGGAAAGTATCCCAGCTCTATTCTACATAGCTTTGTTACACATAAGTGTGATTCAAGCAGTTGTGCAATTTTCGCACCCTCGCAAATTTTGCGTTTGTGCAAAATTTGTTGGTATGGAAAAAAAATTTCGCGGCCGGGAAAATATTGCACATCGATTTTGATGGGTAAAATTTGCGCCATGTTATCGCACAAAGTTTTGCACTCCTTCTTCGCAGGGTTGTTCATACAAAAGGGCAAAATTTGCACACTTCAATTTCCACAGCTACTTGAATACCACTAGAAACTACAAAATACATTTATTTATAGGCCTTTTAGGCGTCATTAATTGCATTTTTTTTAATTTAAGCGTAAAAAAAGGTTTTATAATATGTAAATATTATATGAAAATCGTTTAAAGTGATGATGCAATTTTTAGGAACACGATGTCTATTCTTTTAGTTCTAAAGCTGAGGCCTTTAAAAGACATCTTAAAGCAATGTTGATTTTTGTTTAGTTATTATTTAAATATACTGTAGAAAGCAATAGAGAACATAAAGATCATAAATTTCTTACGCTGTTTGCACAATGGGGGCAGTGGTTGTTTTATTTGGGATGTATAGACGAAAATTTAGCAATGATTTTAACCGGTTAATCACACGAAATGCATTCTTTTACTTTCAGACAGTCAGACTTTTAGATAAGTTGAAGAATCCCAGCCAACCGATATAGTTTGTACGGCGCCTCTTAATGAGATCCTGGGCTCTAAATGAGGGTTTTTTTTTGACGTGATATCGTCTATTTAATCGATGATAGGACACTGACACTGAATCGAGAAACTGACGCCGGAAAACTCAATGTACGTTCAACATGTTCAATTTACGCGACACACAAACACATTCAAATACATGTGGGATGGCTTTTATTTATATTGGATTTATACAGCTTCTCTTATTCATTAAAACAAATACTTTGATTAGATTTACAATATACAATTTTACTTTTCGATGTAATGTTAAGCGGCTTAGCATTTGTGCGTGCTCGCGTCTCTTCTTTCGTTTTTGTTCTGTCTTTTTCTATTCGTTCCTAGTGATGTCGATTTCAGTAAAAGTCGGTACAGGCTGTGACGTCAGTATGTTTGACCACTACGTGTGCTTCTGACGTCAGATCCTACATACATAAAAGTTCAAACCGGTTTAGAGCAGAGAGTTCGCTCTCATGAGAAAGCAAATCGTCTTAATCGTCTCTCACAAGCAGACAAGGCGAAAATATGCAAAAGGCACAGCCAAAAAAAGCGCGGGACTGCCTTGATGAGTGTTTTCTTATGACGTTATCACATAAAACTATCGTCTGTAAATTGACTTTACAGACACAAATTTTTTTTTTTTTTTTGTAGAAAATTGAACGGAGCCTAACACCTTTTGAGATCACAAAGGAGTCTGAGTTATAAAATTACAACAAACTTGCCTTTTTTTTTTATAATGTTTTTGAGAATAAAATGGGACATAGCTTTAGAGCTACAAGAATAAATATGAATTTCATATAAAAAAAAATACAAAGGACTTCGTGCTCTTTGAAATTACATCATCACTTTAAACCATTTTCATATAAAATTTGCATATTATAAATCCTTTTTTTTACGCCCAAATTTGTTCAAAAAGTATGCAATTAATGACGCCTAAGTGGCCTATAAAATAATTGTATTTTGTACTTTATGTACCAAAAGCAGAGCTGGGATATTTTTCCACCGACAAGTCCCGCAAAATTTTGAGAAAAAAAAAATTGGTTAAAAAAAAACACTGAAATCCGCGCACCGCAACTTTCAAAACCTTTTACAGGAAATCTTCCAAAATTCTCAAAAATTAAAAATTTTTCAAAACCCTACGTAACACTATGAAATTCGAGAACAAATTTTTTTTTTGGGACACCCTAATATACATATTTATGTACGAGCCACTGGTAATGAAGTGGCGAAAAAATGGCCAACCGCCTTAGAAATCTGAAAAAAACTGAACTGTTCCAAATACATACATACATACTTAAATTACGAGGCTAATGTGAATACGTTTCGCTTGTAGTGGTCTTTTATTTTAAATTCGTTTTAATAGATCATCGGGGTCGCAAAACTTATCGAAGACTTAATTTGTTCGTGAACTATTTAAATGTTGAATCGTTCTCTAAATCGCTTTAAATTCATTGCGTAAGATATAAGGGAAGGAACATATTCACGATCCCAAAACTTGTAAAAAAAAAAATTGTTATGTAGGAGAAACGAAAATTATTTACATGAAACGCAGACGCAACTTAACTTGTATGGAACTTCAAATTGCCATAAATTAAAATTTTAAGACCTACGTATTAATTAGAAATTTTTTATTGCTACCTAATGTAGTTTTATGCAACACGTTTTTTTGTTATGAATGTTAATTTAATGGAAATTAAAAAAAAAAAGGAGGTACTGTGTCAATTTTAAGAACCAAAATACAGCTATGTAAAACTTTTAGTGTTTTTATTTACAATCGATTTCTATTTAGAGGTACCAAGCTTCATTAATTTTATGCAAAATATTAAATAATTTTTAATCCTTAATTCGTTCCGTCCGACTAGGCCCGACTATATAAAACTATATATTATAGTTCGCTACGAAATTATTCATATAATCAGGGCTCGGATTTTGTTGACTTTTCATAAAATTTAAAGCATACTTAAAGTGGGCAAAATTTTGTTCTTAGCTAACAGTTTTTTTACGAATTAATTTAAGCGAAGTTGAAATTCAAACAAAAAAAGCAGTTTGTCATTACTTCAAAACAAATTCATATTGAAATTGTTTATAAAAATTCGAATTAGACAATCTTAACTTTTATGCGAGTTGAACAAAATTTTTACTCCTTAAAGTATGCTTTAAATTTTTAAAAGTCAACAAAATCCGAGCCCTGCATATAATTGATATTGTGATTATTAAAAATGAATATTTGGAACGTAACCCAAGATAGTCAGTGGCGTAGCTACCTAGAGAATAGGCGGGGCAGTTCCCCGGGGCCATCAAATTCAGGGATCCCTCGAATCCTTACCCGAAGTCTCGATCGAACTGAACTTTTGGAAGTTTGTTCCATTTTCAAAATAAATATGGCAGGTTGCAACACGACTTTAACCATGACAACTCAGTTGAGAGTCATTCGAAAGCTTAGGTATAGCTTGGGGAATTCCCCAAAATTCTTTCTGTGGGTTGGCAGTGTTGTCAATTTGACAGGTATATGTGCGATATGTGCGTTTTATTATAATAATTATTAAGCGATGTTTGTTTTATTGTGAATTCAAGTTAAGACTTTTTTCGAGAACGGTTAAAAAACTAATGCTGTATCAGGAATAAGTAAGCTTATGTTACTTTTTAGTGCTGGTCAATATAGTGGTTGAATTTTATTTGATGTCCGTTAGTCAATAAATCATGTCAAATCTATAGATTTCGGCTTATCATTGCATATCGTAGGGAAAATGCAGGTCACCTGCGGTAGGTGCATTAATTCAGGACCGCGCGCGAGGAGAGGGTTCTTGATCTCCACAGTTAAGAGCCTATACTGCGATATGCAGTAAGAAGAGCGCCCATAAGAAAAGCATTCAACAAAAAATTGAAAAGTACTTTGAAGTTAATAATACTTTCCTTTCGATTATACTGTGATAAGTTTGAAAAGGATTCCATTTAGGTATAGTCGAATAATAGACACAACCGGATTGAGCTGTGTTCAGACGGCAACCGAAGTCACTCTTTATTTAATATATTTCGAAGACTTAAAGTTTACTTAATTAAAGAGAGGAAATTATCTTTGACACCTAGCACTTACTTCTTCTGTTTACATATTATTCTTTAAACAAAATGCTAAGTGCGGTGGTCACAGAAACGAGCCGTTGACAAGAAGCATTAAAACGGTAATTGCGCTTGATACTTCGTCAGCATATTTTTGCACTTAAAGCTTTGCTCACAATTTGAGCTACTGTAAAGCATCGTCTCTGCGGCCACTACAATACCTACTTGCTCTGCACAAAGAGCTGATGATACAAAAAGATTAGCATTTTTCAAGTGTTTGTATATTTAATTATTACTTGATAAAACCTAATCAGTTGAGATAGCAGCGGGCCCCATTTTCTTTATTTTCCCCAGAACTAGTTATGAACAAAAAAAAACTCTAATTTATAAAAAAAGTAAAAAATTTAGGAAAAATTCTTGACGGGCAAATGATCAGAATGCGACGTAAAAGCAGACAACAGCAAAAACAATCATACGCAGCGAATAGGGAAATGTGAGCTGAGGCCTATCTACTCTTTCAGGTTCATGTGGTAGGTGAAATGGCTAGTCATCAAGGACTGGCACTTTGGCATGTCACAAATATCGGGGGCGACCTACTGACTACTGGGTTGTGCTAGGGGTCGTGTTGGGCAGCGCTGGCTTAAATCAATGTTAAGAGTCAATTAGTAAATTAATTTGTTCAAGAAAATATGTTCTGTAAGTGCGTCAATTCGTGTTAAAATAATTGTAACAGTTGATTGTTCTTATGAAAAGATGACGAAAAAAACCTTCGCAACGTTGGGATGGAAAAAAAGGAATGGAATCGTTAATTTTACATGGCATTAAGCGTAAATTTACCAAAAAAGCCCGCACCAAACCATAGTTGAACATGGATTAGTCTTTCTGTGTTGACGACGTTTAAATGAACTTTCCAAGGTTAATATTTATGATTGTTTCTCTGAGTTGTTTTTCCCTAGTCTCTTAATCCTGTACTAAATATCATTGATTTTGTATTCAGCGGGTCACGAAAGTACAAATTATTCTCTACGATCATCCTCGGAGCAAATTTTGGTCTGTCTTAAAACCATCCACAGTGCTCAAATATATAAAGAGCCTAAGAATAGATAATTAAGACAACCCTGGGGGTAGCACAATAGATTCATTATGGGTTGCGGTGCGGACAGAGCCCCCCATCTAATAATAATAATAATAATCCTCGGAGCCGAACAAAAACAAGTTCCAGTTTATTCATGATACAAGAAAACAAGATAGCGCCACTTCAGTACCGCTATTTTGAGGCTCTCTCTGAGAGCCGAAAATTGAGTTTGTGACGTCACTGAGCTAGAAATTGTTGTTGTTTCCCATGCTATTCAAAAAAGTAAAAAGCCTGTTTAACATTGGAAACAACAACAACGAATCGCGATTTTGAGTTTGTAACGTTTCCTCTCTCAAGTGGCGCTATCTTGTTTTCTTGTATCATGAGTTTATTGATGAAATTAAAGACATTTAAGAGGAGTTCCTACCATAGACGGACGGGTATGACTCAAGCGACTGAATTTTAGAGCTTGGACAAGAATCTATACAGAGATGACATCATCTATGGAACTTAGTTCTTAGGCATTGCAAGATTCGGAGAAAACTAATATTTCCCTTTTGATGGTGTGTTTAAAATGCCTTTTTTTTAAATCGCTCAGAGTAATTTGAATGGTTTGTTTAAACGCAAGAAAAAATAACTAAGTTGCCTTGATCATTGAGTGTACATAAATATATATTTACGATAGAGTTGGTATTCAAAATTTTATTATTATTATTATAATTAATTGAGTATTGCGCCTTAATAAATTAAGACGAAATTTTAAAAAAAAAATAGGCGGCGCTAGCTGCTGAGGCTATCGGCCCGATTCACAATTTTACTGTTGGAAAAACTGAGTCATTAGTGGGGCTCATGCAGCTTCGCAAATTGTGGGAAATGAGAAATTTGTCTGACAACTGTCAAAATTTATATTTACGATGAGAAAAGTTGCGAAGGCATTTGCGAAGCTGCATGAGTACCACTATTGTGTATAATATCTAAATCACTTCACTCCACCTTTTGCACCATTCACTAATTACGTTTTTTGTTATATAAAGATGATACAAAAAAGTTTTGTTATTCACTTAGCATAAACTTAATAAATGCAGTTGATATCAATATATATTTGACTTTCGTTGTTTGGATTTAGCTAACAAGCTTTTGCAAAATCAAAACCTTCCACAAATACACTATGTCAATATATGTATTTCAGACCTCTTCAAAATGGGCCAGCAGGTCGCTTTTTTTTGGCAAAAAGTCGAAAGCTTTGTGTAGGAATTTCGAAAAAATTAGTATGCACCAGAGAACTGCATGCGGTGTTTCAATAAACAATCATACTCAATCAACGAAATGTTCGGACTGTGAATGCTCGAAGCTCGTTCGAACACTACTCCGTTTTTTTGCGGTGGTCAGTTTGATTGCAACTCAAAAGCTAAGTTCAAACATTCAACAATACAAATATACAAAAGGCAAGAAGTGAATGAGTGTACATTTTTGCATGTCCTTACGTTTCTTTCATGATACAAAGAGAGCAAGATAGCGCCACTTCGGGTACCGCTATTTTAAAGCATTCGCATTGTTGTTGTTTCCAATGCTAAAGTATAGTTGTGACGTTGGGCTTAACATGCAAAACAACAAAAACGAAGCTCTCATTTTGTATTTGTGACATTATCGGGCTGAAGTGGCGCTATCTTATTTTCTTGTATTATGGTTTCTTTGATAACGTATACACTCCTTTGGCAATTTTATTAATAACTTCAGTTTGAATATCTGACATTTTTCGTAAGTCAACTGAAATGCTCACTGCTTAAACAATTTCAAAGAACTAAAACAATAGACGTCCTCGTATATATGTACCTACAACTTATAATCATACTCGTGTGATTGTTGTCACGAGCTCTTTGGTTCTAGGAAAGCAAAAACCATATATTACTATATATGTCACTCTCATAGATTTTGGGCGGGACATTTCGCGCCAGTTAGAAAGAGATGTTACTCGGCAGGCAAAAAAAGAGCGAGAGAAATACTTTTGGTGAGTACCTAAGTGAAAAATGCTCATTTTGGTGGGTACCCAAGACCGTGGTGGGTACTCAAGACCGTGTTGAAAAGAGCCAAAATAGAAACGGCTCCTGAGTGACATATATAGTAATATATGGCAAAAACATTCTAAATGTTTTTGAGTTGCAATCAAACTGACCACCGCAAAAAACGGAGTAGTGTCCGAACGAGCTTCAAACATTCACAATCTGAACATTTTATTGACACTTGAAATGATCGGTTCGAATGCGGTGTGTGCGAGTTTGAGCAACACTCCGTTTGAGTGTCATAATCGATTGTGCATGAAAACTTTCCAGCAAGCACAAATCAAGAAAAATGTGATCGTTGCAGCTCTCTGGTATGCACATAGTAAGAAAATACTCTGACCATTATAAAAAGTACTTCATTTTTTTCTATTGGTAACCCTTTTTATTTGACAGCCTGTCAAAGTTCACAAAGCAAACAACGTGCGGCTTGGCGTTGCAAATAATTGAAATTAAGTGAGATTGTCTATTCAAATTTTTTAATCAATTTCGTCGAAGCTAACTTTTTTTAAATATGGATATTAACAATCAGGGTATGTAAAATAAAACCTCATTACTCTTTTGTGTGGGTTTTTTTTTTAGTATATGAAACAAGTTATGCTAAGCACTTGAAGGTTTTTTTTTGAATAAATTTTGAAATTTTCCTTATGTTCTGTGAGAACAAAAAATATGAAGCAGTTCTCGGCAGTCCATAAAACCTATATAGTAATGAAGCTTCGTTGTGTTGTCTATTAAGTCCTAATCGAGATTTGTGCGAATATTTGCGAATGATTGATAAAATTCAATTTGAAAGCATATAACAAAATGCTACAAATCTTGAAAAAAAAAATATGTTCTGCCAACAATATGGATAATTTTTTAATTTCAACATATGTATGTTAATGCCAAGACATAATAAATACATTTATTAAAACCAAACTGTGATCGGAATTAAAATCTTAAAAGATTTTTATTCAGATTTACTTTTCGGAAATGAAATTCCATTGCAACATATTGTTTTTCGGCAGAGGGAGGGGGAGGGGGAAAGAAGGACACGACCTCGCCCTTAACAACTACAAAACGAACTCACACACCGATTTTCATTGGAAAAAATTAAGAATTGCGGAATTTTGAAGCTTTTATGTGTTGTCCCGAACACACCCTAGTACCTACTGGAGGTACCCTTAAAAATTTTCAAATAAAAATTTTATTTTAACATCGATCTAAGAGTTGTTATCTGCACCTCTGTGCATTCGTTTTGTTTTGTATGAGTGGATTTCAATTTTCCCTTTTCCATAACAAATAAAATATAGAAATTATTGATATAGACATCGACGCTTTAAAGAGAACAAAATTTAATGCATTTTACTTAATTAAGCAAGAAAAGTATGGCCCTGTTGTACGAAGTACCTTAAGAAAACTCAATAGTTTCTACAACACTGTTATATTCCTTTCTTCAACTGTTATACTCAGCTGTGATGTTGCTCACGCGCAGGAAATATTCAATGTTTCGAACTCGTGCGTGTGCGTGAGCATGCAGGAAATTGATACGAACTAGTTCCATATGTTTTCATGTGTTGAATGTTTGCAGGAATTCACGTTACGCAGCTCCTGCGCTATTGGAATTCTGGCTTTACTAATGTAGCAAGCAGTGCTGCCACCAAATCTTAGATAAATTATACAAAAAATGTATCTTTTCGAACAAAATCCCTTTCGGAAATCGGTCTTTCAAGACAAAATCGTGCATGAAGTCTTCGAAGACATCGTTATTATAACTAAGTCGATTTTGAATTTCCCATACGGCACTATAACTAAGCCGATTTTGACATTCCCGTTTCGTTTGGCAATCACGTTCTATGTTGATTTGTTAATAGTTGTTAAATAGATTTATTATGATCAATTATATATGTATATACTGAAAACCTATTAAAGATGTAGGTTTTATTTCAAGGTTTTTTTATGTTTGTCTATGTTCTTTAATTAACGGATCATATATTACTATATATGTCACTCTCATAGATTTTGGGCGGGACATTTCGCGCCAGTTAGAAAGAGATGTTACTCGGCAGGCAAAAAAAGAGCGAGAGAGAAATACTTTTGGTGAGTACCTAAGTGAAAAATGCTCATTTTGGTGGGTACCCAAGACCGTGGTGGGTACCCAAGACCGTGTTGAAAAGAGCCAAAATAGAAACGGCTCCTGAGTGACATATATAGTTATATATGTCGTCTACCATGAAAAATTTCCCTCGAAGCGCTATTATGAATATGGGATCTCTTTAGATTCTATACTCTTTGTATAAACGTAGTAACAGATTTCGTATAATTATCCGCAAAGTGGCAGCACTGACTTCAACCATTTTCGGTAGGCTACAATGCGCCCGTTTAGACGTACTTCAAAATCGTTCAACAAAACGCAGTTCGTTGGAGAGACGCTAGCGGGGAGATGAAGATGGTTTTTTTTTTTAACTTACTCGGCTATTTTCTTTGTGCCTATATTCTTAGCGTGAAACTTGAAAACAACCCCTGTGCGACTTACACATTTGCTTCTAATATTTTTGTCATTGAGCGGAAAGGTTCGAATGCCTTCGCTAAAAATGTTATTATTTTTTTTTTCATCTTTTTTGATATTTTTTATTTTATTATCATTTTAATAATTTTAAATTCGAAATTTGATTTTTATTTTTGAACGAAAAATAATAAAAATCAAGCAATAAGGATTATTTTTGATATTTTTAAATAAAACTTATAACTGTTACAATCTCTCCTATTTATACATTTAGATGAAAATAAAATAAAAAACATATCCAAGCAATATGAAATAGTTTATGTTTTTTTTTTTTTTGAAATTGCATTGTTGTATTTGCGTTCAATACATTCGGAATATCAATCCTTTTTGAGAGATGCATCAGGATTTTATTTTCTTTCATTTCTATCATTGTTCCTACGCGCAAGAGGGGAACGTCGAAACATAAAATGTTGAAGCATTTGTTGAACGAAGCAAATTTTGGCTGTGTGGACACGAACGAAATATGAAAAGGGAATCTGATAATTTGTTGAACGATGTTGACCATACGCACGGCTGCCACTTTTGGTACAATTGTACCAAAACTAGTACTTTTTTGTTTGTTTGGTACATTGGTACACAATTTTCCAATTTGGTACATTTTTTGGCTGGTTGCAGATTGCGGATACCTACCCAGCCGGACTTTATCGCATGCATGACAAAATCATCGATGCAGAAGTATGGAAGAATGCATTTGTAAAGAGACCAATTGGTGCTGTTTCGAATGGTTTTGTAGTGAAAATTTCATGGAAGCAAGAGCTCGTTACAAGAGATCCTTCTTCAAACGAAATTTTCATTTGAAAAAGGGTTGATTACTCCTTTTTCCAATAAATATCTTATGCAATTTTCATAAAAACAGTGTTTTGCATATTTAAAATTTTCTGCTATGATTTACACATTTTTTGAGCAAATTTCATTCACTTCTGCTTTTCATCCAAGTGCATTTAAAACTAAAAAAGTGTGATGGAATCGGTAATGTTTTATGTTATTGTTGATCAACACTATGAGCTAGCATTATATTATAACATAGTCAATGAAGTACTTTTAACAGACATGGAAATAAAACATTTTAAAATTAAAAAAAAAATATTAATCTTTCTTTACCTCCCAGATCCCAGTAGCGTAAACTTATTTCAAATGAAACTTTCATTTGTATTAGGATTATATACTCTATTTTCAAATGAAATAATCATGCACGTTGGATCCTTCTTAAGCCAACCAGCACGTGCTCTTTTCCCAAATGAAGTTTTCATGCGGCACAAGGTCATACACTCCTTTACCAAATGAATAACACATGAATTTTGAAGTACTGAAAATAGCGGCCATGTCCGAACAAACTTCATTGGAAGTAAGGGTTAGTAATGCGAGTACTCGCAGCATGAATTTTCACCACTTCGGAAGTACTGCAGAAGTAGTGAAATTTCCGGCTGGGTACTATTTAAACTCTGAGTGATATCGCGCCAATCCTGTTCTCAAAGGTATAGCTGTAACCAGTGATGCCAGGTTGTGGGTTTTTCCCCATATTGTGGATTTTTTCACTCAAATAACGTGACATGGGGAAAAGTATGGGTAATTTTATATCGAAGTTTATGCACTACATTTAAGGTGTATTTACTACTTATGAGAATGAAAATCGTGTTTTCCCTCTTCCAGTACTTAAAGTGTGGACGCTTGGTAAACCATAATGAATCCGTAGCAAAATGGACAAGACGGATATTTTTTATTATGTCAACGAATAAAAAACGATTTTAAGAAATACTTTTATTAAGTTATTAAAATATTGTGTTTAAATCCAATGTTCAATTTTGAAATCGGTACGCCCATATTTTCGAAAAATCATTCTGGGTTTTTTCGTGGGTTTTTAGTTTTTGAAAATGGGGAAAGTGGGTTTTTTCCAATATATAATATTAGGGTTTTTTTATCGATAAAATCTGGCATCACTGGCTATAACAGTGACTGAACTCAGAGTGTAAGGCGACTGCAAAGTATTGTACTTTTTTTTGATTGAATACTATTAAATTTTTGTTATTTTTTTGCACAATTTCTGACCTATAAATGATTATGGTACATTTTTTTCGGTTTTGGTTCATTTTTTAGATTGGTTTGGTATGAAAATATTTATTTAAGGCGAGTGGCAGCCGTGACCATACGTCTAAACGGGCGCAATCGATTGTGGTAGAATTCAGAGATATTTTTGGTAGGAAAAAACTTGTCAGTGGCAGTGCTGCAAAAAAAACTTTTCTGAGAGTGGTAGCACTGTTTCCAGTTGACAACTGTTTTTTGCATTGATTTTGCAGCAGCTCTAAGTCAAGCCAAGTAATATTATAGATTTTTCCTTCCACGAGTATAAATTGTTCGTCGGTCAATGAAGTTTCTTTACAGACACAATTTGATACCACGTAAGTTGTTATTTCGTTGAAGAATTCGCCTTTAAATGAATATTAAGTTTACAATTTCATATTGATATTTGCTCTTTTTTCGAATCATCATTGATTTGCTTTCTTGTTTTAAAGTTTATTTTTGTAATTAAATAAAACTAGATTGTTATTTCATACATACGACATTTGAGAGAATGTTTCCTAAATTCTCAATAACAACATATTGTTTTTGGTATAAATGCTCTTTAGTTTTTTAGTTGGCAGTTAACAGTTAACAAAACCCATTCAATTCTTTCTGTCTTTGTTGAGCCTTAAGAGGAATCGAAAAAAAAAAAAAACGCATCATTTTCATTTCAACAATTTTCGTTTCCGAAATCAATTTTTTTTTTTTTCGTAGTAACTAAGTCGTATAGAGATGTTTTCCGTTATTAGACTGACCTTTTGCCATAAAATTGATAACTCAGATGCTTGTGGCATAAATGAAACAAATAGAAAATCTGCTTTTTCTTGAACACAAATATTTTTTTTAATAAAGCTTTTGGTTGTTTTTAGAATCAGTGGACAAAATCGAGAAGAATTCATAGAAATCAGGACTTTATAGAAGTGTACAAATAAATTTATTTTCTTTTTTTCGGCTTTTGTCAATTCAAAAATAACATTACAGTGAACTACGGATAATTGCATCACGAATCAATGCAAAAACCTCATAAGTGCAAGGTGCTTTGAAGCTCTTTTTATCCGTTCTTATGAAAATGTGCACGGATTAATGCAAATAACGCATAAGTGCACAAGAATTCGATCAAAAAACGTGTTGCATTTATCCGTACTCTACTGTAGTGGTATTCATGTAATAGCGTAAACCTCATATTTTTGCACCCTCATAAACCAACTGACAAATTTTGTATGAAAACAATTTCACGCGCTCTGCACTGCGATTAGATAGCGCAAAGCAAGCGTATAAAGCAGGGGTGCTCAAAAGTCTCTTACGGCGGAGTAGAAACAAAAACTTATACAGTAGTTTCCTATATGGGCATTTCCATCGTAACTCACGCGACAGGCGTACGACTTCAAGGCTTGCTTACTCGAAAGTTTATGTAATTAAGGTATAAAAAATTTACAATGTACATATATCTTAGTAGAAGTACTAACGGTATGGTCTATCAAAATTGTCCTTGCAACAACTAACTAAGAAAAGCAAAGTTAAATGTTTTCGTAACCCACGCGACAAAAAAAGGAAGTGCGTTTTACAAGCAAAGTTACAAGTTGAAAATTTAGCGAATTTTTCGTACACAACTTGCCTTTTTTTAAATTTTGACATAATTATAAAACTGTGAAATATTATAATAAACCCACTTAGCCAATCAAATTTGGGTGTTCAATAATATATTGAGCTTTTAAAACATACTTGCCGTAACTCACGCGACATAACTCACGCGACAAAATTTCCGTTAAGAAAATTAGTGTTCAAATATTGAAAGTTTAGCTTTTAAACAAAGTTTTGTTTTATTCAGGGACCGTAACTTTTATGTTGATATCCTCAAAAAGGCACAATGAAAAAGTTATATCAAGCCTTTTACTGAAAAAAGGCAAAATGAAACTTTTTATTTTGCCTTTTATTTTTTTTGAGCAGTAAAAAAAGTTAGAATCTGACTTTTATTTTAAAAGTCAAAAATAAAATTCTTTGAAACTGAGTAATTATCTTTTTTCAATTTTTATATAAAGTTAAGTGGTTATGAACCAACTTTTTCGACACTTTCAAACAATTTTCCAAAAACGTGTTATTGATGAATCCTGTACGACCAATAAAATAATTTTTTTATACAATTATATAAATTTATAGAGCATTTATTAAATTTTAATTTATTTATAAATCTGTATTTAGTTTCATCATTAATATAGCTCTCAAATTCTGCTCGGATAAATTACATCTCAAGTCTGAGAGAATTAATTTAAGAGCTAGTAGTATATAACCTAGTAATAGGCTCTTAAATTAGTTCTATTAGATTTAAGATGCAATTTATTAGTCACGCCAGTAACTTAGAGTCTGTTTGAGTCGAAAGTTGGTTTCAGTCTTTTCAGAGTTGTTACAGAGAATTGCGAAATGAGCTATAAAAACACTAAAGATATTAGCTTATGTCCATATGAATATGAACACATATCCCGATTTGGTACCATTTAATAGAGGTTGATCTGTAGATTCGATTGGCACCGAAATTTTTATGATCGGACTTTTGGTCTTTTGGCAATTGCGATTTGCCTTTTATTTTTGTTCAAAAAAATAAAAGTCAGAATTTGCCTTTTATATTTGTTCGAAAAATGAAAAAGGCACAGTTTGCCCGTTTCATTCGTTTGAAAAAATTAAAATCCGAACTTGCCTTTTATATTTGTTCGAAAAAAATATAAAGCATTAATTGCCTTTCATTTTTGACTTTTAAAATAAAAGTCAGATTCTAACTTTTTTTACTGCTCAAAAAAAAATAAAAGGCAAAATAAAAAGTTTTAATTTGCCTTTTTTCAGTAAAAGGCTTGAAATAAAAGGCATTCCCAAAATAGATAGAGGCACGCTCAAGGATCTCAAAAATGCCAAAAACTTTTCCCTCCGACCATTCTTTCCCCTTGCCTTTTTCGTTCAAAAATTTCAAAATAACTTTTATTTTCAGTCCCTGGTTTTATTAAATATTAAATAACATAACAAAAGTATATTTCATTACCAAAAAACAAAAAAAAAGATAATTCAAAAATTTAAGAAGATAGAAAAAATCAATCAAAGATTCATATTACACTTACACGTCTATAGTGGCTCTGGGATAGCGTACGGGGTGCGTGCTATGCTCTTGATCCCAGGGTTCGAATCCCGGCACAGGCGAAACGGAGTGTAATGTTCCAAGCCTAGCACTGGTATTTCAAAAATCGCATGTTAGGGGCACACTACATTACAAGACATACACTCACACAAACACAAGAAAACCTCCTTGGTATCACAATGGGCCGATTAGCGGCCTAAGTGGTAGCCACTTTAACCTACCTACCTACCTACACGTCTATATCTTAATGTTAGGCTTTTTTGAATAAAACGTTTTGGCGACTGCAATACTATTTTTGTTGACAAATGAAAAATAATGATTTTTTTTATTCCCACAATATTACGAATTTTGACCATTTGTGTCTTCCTATAATCTCTCCACTTTCCATCATCTTTTCTTAAATTCAATCTCCACTTCTTCATTCTTTCTTTGACTTTGGTGTTTTCTTCTTTCTTTTCCATCTTTGTGCCAAAAATATAAAAACATTAAATATTATTGAAGCTTTCGTATTCGAATTTGCTCTTACCGTAACTCACGCGACAGATTTCAACAGCAAATAATAGATATGTAAACAAAATATATAGGATTTTTTTTTATCACTTTTAGTTGTTAAACTTATTCTCTCTTTAGCCGCAAAAGATCTTGTACTGAAAATTTTTTTTTTAAAAACACTGGTCAAAAATTACATATATTCGTAACTCACGCGACATAAAAATAGATATTAAAACAATATAAAAAATTTATAGTTATTTCATAAACAAGCGCTCTCTTTGCATTGTGGGGCTATCATTCAAAATTATTAGACAAAGTTTTACCCAATACCATTCCTTGTAACCAGCCGTAGGCTTATAAAATGTTCATACAAAAACTATATCAAGATTATCGAAAAATTTCGCCACAAGTTTCGACAAGGTTTTTTTTGGGTTTAAATATTATGTAAGATATTTAAACTTTCAGAATTAAAGCTTCATGTATAAGAGTATTCTAATATATAAAAAAATTTGACTTAGCAGCACATTAAATTTTTAAGTTGTGGTTGACATTTCTGTGGAAATGCCCATATAAGAAACTCGTATACAGGGTGTCCCGTAAGGTAGTACGTTCCTTTACAGGGGTGGTAGGGGAGTCCAAGATGAACAAAAAATCGTATGTGAGGTGGGGGTCCTAAATGCACCCCTGAGGAGTTATAGGGCCTTAAAGTTTTTTGGCACTAAGTCCACAAAAACAATTCTCCCACGCTAGTGGCTTACTGTAGAAAGAAAAATGTTATGCGGTTTGAAAGCCAATTGTACAGGCTTTTGGGTAAAATTGAATTGATGGTCAAAATTGCAGTTATTGTGTGAAAAATAAACGCTCAAAGTCAAAAATTCTGAAAAAATTTTCAATTATTTTACTTTGGGAGCAATTTTGGTATGGAAAAGGTCCAATTAACACATGCATTTTTAATTTTTTTTTAAATCTTCGATCAATTTACTTCAAATCTGTGGTACATTTGTTATACCTTATTTGCGGTTTAACCTCAGGAAAAATAGGATTTAAAAACGAACTTGAACTTTTTTTAAAATCAATTTAAATAATCTCAGCAAAAAATTACCAATTTTTCCAGTTAAAGTACGTATAATTTTAAACCAAAATTTGTCTTAAATAAGAAATTGCTGGCTGGCCATTGTAAGCTAAAGATTGCTCTTTTAAGAATTTCATCACATAAAAAAAAGTTGAAGTTCGTTTTTAAATACCATTTTTTCGATGGTTAAACCGCAAATAAGGTATAACAAATGTACCACAGATTTGAAGTAAATTGATCGAAGATTTAAAAAAAAATTAAAAAAGCATGTGTTAATTGGACCTTTTCCATACCAAAATTGCTCCCAAAGTAAAATAATTGAAAATTTTTTCAGAATTTTTGACTTTGAGCGTTTATTTTTCACACAATAACTGCAATTTTGACCATCAATTCAATTTTACCCAAAAGCCTGTACAATTGGCTTTCAAACCGCATAACATTTTTCTTTCTACAGTAAGCCACTAGCGTGGGAGAATTGTTTTTGTGGACTTAGTGCCAAAAAACTTTAAGGCCCTATAACTCCTCAGGGGTGCATTTAGGACCCCCACCTCACATACGATTTTTTGTTCATCTTGGACTCCCCTACCACCCCTGTAAAGGAACGTACTACCTAACGGGACACCCTGTATAAGAAAAACCCGCCTTTAAAAAACTGTTTACCAAAACCAAAAACTCTTTTTGTATGGAAAAAGAAAATTTATATAAGAAACATAGTTTTTATCAAAAATTTGACACCCCTATTTTCAGATATCTGTAGTTTATATAAGAAAAAATTTTCTTATAAATGGTTTTTTTTTATAAGAAACACTTTTGTATTTTGTCTATTGGTTATTTTAAGTTAGCTTAGGGCTCGCTCATTCCAAAAAGGTCAATGGTTTGATGGATTTAAGTAGCGTTTCCGAGATATGGCCCAAAATGTGAAAAAAGTCAATTTTCTCTACTTTGCCCCATATTTCGGCCCGACACAGACACAAATGTTCAAATAGTTTTTGATATCAAGGGATGTTTAAGGCCATAAGGGGCCGCATATACCGACTTTTCCAATTTTTTTAAATTTTAATCGGAGGCTTAGATATGCGCTCAAATCCTAGGTAGGTAGGTTGAAGTGGCTGCCACTTAGGCCGTTAATCGGCCCATTGTGATACCAAGGAGGTTTTCTTGTGATTGTGTGAGTGTATATGTCTTATTATGTAGTGTGCCCCTAACATGCGATTTTTGAAAAACCAGTGCTAGGCTTGGAACATTACACTCCGTTTCGCCTGTGCCGGGAATCGAACTTCGGACCCTGGGATCAAGAGCATAGCACGCATCCCCCTACGCTATCCCAGAGCCACCTCAAATCCTAAGTTTCATTGAAATATTTGGAAAAAGTCCGATTTTGAGGCAGTTTTGGGATTTTTGTGGCAGACCCTAGTCCTGGAGGTACCCTTAATAATGGACCGATCAAGAAAATTTTTTGGAAAGATGTTTATCGCTGCAAAGGAAGCATAAGTGAAAAATTTCGATCAAGTCCCATTTGAATTTCGGGTGTAGGAGACAATTTTTGAAAAACGCCCTTCAGCCACGCCCACTTTTCCATTTTTTATTAATCATATTACTTGACTTTAACCATGTTCAAATATCAACTTTCATCAAAATATCTTGAAAAACTCCGATTTTAGAGCATTTTTTGTTGTTTTCGTAATAGATCCTAGTACTGGAGGTACCCCTAAAAATGGTCCGATGGGGTCCATTCTCGAACTTGTTCTTACTCATGTCCCCGTGAGCACGCATACCAAATTTTGTCAAGATAGCTCAACTCCTTCGATAAGATAACTGTATACAAACAGACGAACAGACGGACAGACGGACATGTCTAAATCGAATCTCCTGGTGACGCTGATCATTTCTATATACATTTTGTATGGTCTATCTCGACTGGTTCTGGGTGTTACACACAACCACACAAACGCAAATACCCTCGACACAGAGTGTGTCGGGTATAAAAAGCGCTCGGACTGTATACGAAGAGTATAGGAAAAGCTAGTTCTATACTCCTGGAATATGCTATGAGTTTTACAGAAACAAATGAGCACTGAGAGTATAGGGTCTGGGCACCCCTGGTATAAAGCGCATACACTCGTTGTTTTCAGTGTTTTTAAAGATATTAAATTGAATATTTATTTTAAAATTTTCTTTTCTTGCACAATTTTGGCATTGTTTTGATTTTCCTCCGATTTAAGTATTGATCATATATGTTGTACAACTTTTCACGCAAGCTGCTTATGAGGTGCGCTCATGCCACATGTGAGATAAAATTATTCAACTGTCAATTTTGCACTTTTCCGCTAATACATGAATACTATGATAGTAAGTGTGCTTCTTATTCTTATGTAGGATACACACAGTCCAATCCATTGTACAACCAGGCCAGATTAGATCGTTTATGGCAATGTTGGACTGCCGATTTTCGGTTGATATGACGATTGGATGAAAATCACAACATCAGTGTGCTTTCCGACACGCCGAATTTAATCCCCAATTTTCTTTTGTTCAATCGGCGAGATATTTCTGAAAAAAAGCGGACCATTAACTATACAATCTATCGTACGATTTTCACTGACTGTTCTACAAATCGTTCCGTTAGTGGACTTGTAGTTTAAGTGCCTAGCTATTGGACGGCTTAGGTAGGTAGGTGAGCTAATTGATCACTTAGGCTCATAGATAGGCCCTTGGTGATACCATAGAGAGGCACGACTAGCCCATTTCTACTTCTTATAAAAGCCAATTTGACTTCCTGATGAACCACGCGATGTCTGAAATTTTGATTTCGGACACAGAAGGTGGAGAATAGATTCCTCCTCCTCCTCCTCCGAGCGAAAGCTCCGGCAAAAGTCAATGTATGGGGCTCCCAGCCTTGCGGCATGCCTGCCGAACTGGCAGTGGCCGGTGAGAACTGATACCGTCTGATGGATGGGGATGTTGCTGAGTTTCACTAGGTCCCTGGATCGTCTCTTGTTCAGACATGGCCAGGTTTGTCTAGCGATCCCGCAGAAATCTTCCTCGACCCAAAGCTTGTTTGCCAGGTCGAGATATTCTTCTTTTATGGGGGATTTCACTGTGGCCAGTGGGATTCTTATGTTGGAAAACGAGGTCTCTGGAAGCGATGTGCCCGTCTTAGCAAGTTCATGGGCCTCGCAGTTTCCTTCGATGTCCCTGTGCCCCGGTACCCAGCAAATGGATACCGCTGAATGTTCCGCTATCTCGTTAAGAGACTTCCGGCATTCTTGGACGAGTTTTGATGTGGACTCCAGTCCGTAATCAAAGGATTTGATAGCCGCCTGGTTGTCGGTGAAAATGTAGATATTCCTGCCAAATATCTCATTATACATGAGCCACCTGGCGGCGTGGTTAATGGCCATGACCTCCGCTTGAAATACACTGCAGTGGTCAGGCAGGCAGAGGGCTAAACTGAGGTTTAACCCGCTAGAATAGATTCCGCACCCTACCCTTGAGTCGAGTTTAGAGCCATCAGTATAAATTTCAATTGCGTCCTGGCTGATTTGTAGACCATCGTACCACTCCTCCCTGCTCGGTACGCGGGTGGTATGCCCGCATTCGAAGCAGAGCTACGGGGTGCGATAGTCAATATCAGTCGGGATTCTGAATTCTTTTGTCAAGATTTGTTAGTGACCAGAGTTTGTTCTGGTCCATCGGCAGACGGTACTCAATCGCACAGCCGCGATCTTTGCTTGTTGTCTAGTGAGGAGTGATGTTGGTAGCCAACAAAGGAGTGTAAAAAGTGCCTTGGAAGGAATAGTCCTCAGTGCTCTTGTTACCAGTAGAACTGTCTCCTCACCCTGTCTAAGGCGTGAATATACGAGGATTTATAGGTGATCGGCCACCAAGAGGTTGAGCCGTATAGAAGGATCGGTTCTGCCACAGCTTGGTAGAGCCATAGTGTAGAATTGGGGGAAAGTCCCCATTTTGTGCCTATTGCCCTTTACCAGCAGTATAACGCCTAGTATCAGCCCTAAGTATCTGACTTGGCTGCTTAGTTTCAAGGCAACCCCATTTAGTTTTGGTAGGTTGAAGGATGGGATCTTGTATCTTCTGGAGAAGAGTACGAGTTCCGTTTTTATTAGGATTGATTTTTAGTCCACACTCCCCGCTCCAGCGGCTGATTGTTTCTAGATGTTGGGACATCATGTCCGAGATGATGTCGAGGTGAATCCCCGTGACGGATATTGCATGTCATCCGCGAACGCTAACATATTGCATCCGATGTCATCGAGTACAGTTACCTTTCTGCTGTGCTGCGTGTTCCCCACCGACGCAGTGATAGTCCGATCAATAGGTAGACTACTTATTATGCTATTTATCGTGCCATCAACTCCCAAGTTGGATAAAGTTGACATCACAGCTTGTGGGCAGACTTTGTTGAATGCCCCCTGTCTGTCTACAAACGCGCTGAGCGTGTATTCTTTGTGAGAAAGTGATTTCTCAATTTGTTGGGTTATTTTGTGCATTGCTGCCTCTACAGATTTGCCTTTGGTATAGGCATGTTGAGATTCAGATAGTCTGATACTGATGATATCGTTTATGAAGTAGCCAAGGATCCTCTTGAAAATTTTCAGAAGAAAGGATGAAAGGCTGATGGGACGAAAGTCCTTCGGATTCGTATGACTTTCTTTGCCTGCCTTAGGGATGAAGATTACTCTGTACTCCCGCCATTTAACGGGAATATGAGAGAACTTCATACAAGCATTGTAAATCGTTGTAAACCAGGGAATCGCCCACTCCGACGAGCGTTGCAGGTCGGCTGGTATGATGCCATCTGAGCCAGGGGATTTAAAAGGGGCGAACGATTTGATCGCCCATTTGACATGGTTATGAGTTATTCTCCTTCTTCGGGAGGGATAAGAATCAGTGGAGTGATGTATGGGAGGATGTCTGTGCTCATACTCCTGGTAGCTACCTGGGAAGTGAGGGTTAAGGAGGACCTCCAGGCTTTCTGAGGGAGTATCGGTCCAGATCCCGTTCTCCCTTTGTACGCAACCTGGGTACCTTGGCGACGAGCTTAGGATTTTGCGTAGGCGGTTCGTTTCGGAGACGATTTCTATTTTATCACAGCAGTGAAACTTCTCCCAGTTTGTACGCTTCCTATTCGTGAAGCTAGTTAGAGTTTTAATATCTAACTCCCCAACTATAAAGGTAATATATCTATGGTCTGTGAGCAGTCCGAAGAGACCGTCCACTGCCGAACAAGGCTAGATGACCGTTCTAATTAATGTGAGGTCTAGGACCTCGCTACGGTTCGAGGTCAAGAATGTAGGTTCCTCACCTATGTTAGCTACCGTAAGGCAGATGCATAATATAAAATCAAATAGTGACTCACCCCTTTCATTCGTGTCGGTGCTGCCCCACACCTGATGATGGGAGTTGTCATCCGCCCCTATGATGATCGGGATGTGTGTCCGGTTGGCTTCTGCTGTCAAGGCCCTTAAGAGGTTGCCTGGAGGGTTAGGCCCGTGGTCATGCGCCATGTAGCAGGACGCTATCCACAGTGGCGAACCACCCGCTCTGACCGCTATGCTAACTTGTCGTCATCGCAGAACCTGTTGAGTGCAATCATATCAATTGAATTCTTAACCAGGATACAGGCTCCTATCTTACCTGTGCCAGGTGATACCAGGGTGTAGCCTGGTTGGGTTAACCTACAAACCCGTTCATACGAGACCCAAGGTTCCTGGATAAGGCATATGAATGCTGAAGGTTAATCTGCAATACCTACACCATTCTTAGGCTGGCAGATTATTGTCTGGTTCAGATTCTCGTCACCAGAGGAGGAGGAGACTTCTTCTTGCTCTGAACCCAGGACAAGATCGAAGAAGTCTCCCGCCAGCTCAGTAGTCGAGGCTGTTCTGCATCCGTCGTCGGATTGAAGGGCCTCCTTCTCCGAGTTGTCTTCCGTTTGGACGGTGAGACTGGTTGCTCCCTTCACTGGTGCAGGGGATGCTGACGCTGAGCCACTTGATGCGCTGCTGGTTTTGTCGCCCTTGTAGATGCGGAGCGTGGTCGACTCGAAACCTTAGTTGACCATGCCCTTCCTCTAAAGCAGTGGCGTGAGGGACTCTTCGTGTAACACGATGAGTGCCTCATGCATGTTGCCGCCGGGCTCACCGACCTTGACCACCTTCCAGTAATGGGTTGGGAGATCAAGGTTGCTGAGCTTCAGCACTTCGAGGATCTCCTCGGGCGACGATGGCTCGGTAGGTAGCCAAGCCTTTGACCTAGGTCGGCTAGGGATCTGGTCTTTAGGGACCGCCTTTATCAAGGCGGCGGGCCAGATCTCTCCTACCTGCTCGATTGCAAGCTTGTACAGATACGCTGAGCGTTGATCTGCACAAGCTATCAACTTAGCTATCAACCTGATACCATCCTGCCTCCCTGCATACGGGAGAGGGACCCGGATGAGCACGGACAACGTCTCTGTAGACGCGCATAAGAGCCAGCTGTACCAACTTCCAGTTAGCGGGGGAGATGGTGCCGTCGCTCTTGTTGGCGTCAATGATGGCCCATATGAGCGAGTTCTTTGAGATCCCTCTGTAGGGTCGTGTATTTGTGTTGGGCTTGGTGACAAGCCTGGGCCTCTTTTCACCTTGAGAGGTGGGGGAGTGGTGGTCTCTACGGACCTTTGCCGTTTCTGAGTTGCTCCTGTGACAAGTGGCAGACTCTCGGGTCGAACCGCGACGGTTTTCTTGGCCCACTCAATGGAGGCCTTGTCGCTTTCCGTTAAGGAGCTCAGGTCCGATTTCTCGTACTTTGCGAGACTACGCAGAGCAGATCTCCAGGTCCTTTAGGCCCAGGTGGAGGCATTGGTCGCCTTGGATGCCGTGGAGGCGGTGCTGGCTTCGTTCACCTTCAGGACAGGCTAGCTTGCCGAAGGTCAAGCGATTCCCGTTGAAGCAGTTGAAACAGTCACAGTGCCATTGCCTCGCGAGGTGGAGGGCAAAGTGCTGTCTCTTACCGGAGTGGTGAGATCAATAACACTTTGCCTCAAGATTTTATTGTGTGGCGGCCCTCCTTTAAGGTTGGGCGAACCACTTTTTGTAATGCCACCTAGAGTGGACTTTTTCTGTCCCCCTGACGGGTTGGACGTTTTTGGGATTGCTCCCGTCCCCGAAGGGGTGGTTGGTTGTCCCCCTGATGGGTTGGACTTGGTTTTTGTTGTTTGTTTTATGTTACGAGTCCATGTAATATGGGCCCCAACTCAAAGCCGCTATCTCCACTTGTTGTGTAGTCGCCTCAAGGTCCCATGTGTATCTTTGCAAGCAGGGAGGCCATGCGAGGGTTGGCACAAGCCCTTATGGGGCAATGTGCTCAGAGCCAGACCAGCGTTAAGCGGGACAGAAGTCAACCACACCTACACCGCCAACTGAATGGCGACAAGCTTTGAACGTACTTTGAGACCTAGCCAGGGTTTTAACGGGCGGAAGATGGTCGAGGCATTAGCGCTGGAGTCATTTCAGTAGGATTTCACTCCCCCTATTCAGATCCAGCAATACCCCAGCCACCAGCTCCGTGGGGGGATAAGAAGATTTAGAGTTTACTCTGATATGAATTGATTCGTCTACGTAGGGTTGCCAGATTTGAAATTGACAAAACAGTACATTGGGGGAGAAAAAACAGTACAATTAAAAAAAAAAAAAACAGTACATTTTTATTGAAATACATTCAATAATCCCGATTGCTGCGATGTTTTCAATTTCATCGCTTGAAACATCCGAGCTACTAATAAGACCTTCCATTGTAACGAAATACTTTCTTATTTAGTGCTTGATTTAAAAGGTTTAAAAGAATAAACCTCGCCAGAAAGCCGTATATCTGTTCGATGTTCAAAACAAAATGAAATCGCTGTCGCACACAGTGTTGCCAGAAACTCTTACAAATTAGAATGACCAACGAGCAGTACAGAGCGCAATAGAGTTTTAATAAAAATTCAGCCTGGCTGTTTTTTTTTAACAAAAAAAAGTATAACTTGGAACAAACAATAAAACAGTACATTATCAAAAAAACAGTACTTTTGCGTACTGTTTTTGGTGTTGGTCAAAAAACAGTACTTTTTATAAAAAACAGTACATGTACTGTTTAAAACAGTACGTATGGCAACCCTACGTCTACGTGCTCGACAATGGGGCGTTGTTCCCGTTGCCCTGATTACGTTTGGCTTCCATGCTCCTCTGACGACCTTACCGGTATGGGTGGCCCTGTCCGGCATCGCTCGGAGATTCATTGCACGTACTGTCTCCCCTCACCACGGCGAGGTAGTAATCACGAGGGGGATTGGACAGCTTGTTTGACGAAATTTTAAATTTTCTCGCTTATAGTACGACAGATTGCTACGTTAGCAGTTTGACAGGTTTTTTTTTTTTTACTTTTCCCTATTCTTTGAACTGGCAGCATCACGCAAATGAAGTCTTTTTACTAAAGCTAGTGTTTAATAGCCTATAAGCAAATCGGTCGGGTGTGTCTATTCAACCCTTAAGCCATTGAACATACGGTTCTCAGCGTATATGAAACGAAATAAATTAAAAACTATTTATTGAAAATAAAAGCTTATAAGAAACGGAAAAGTTTTTTTCTCATTCACAATCGTTTTGAAGCAACGAAAAAAATATTTATTGAACGATTAAAATTATGAGCAACGGAAAAAAATTGTTCTCATTCATAATTGTTATAAGGCAACGTAAAAAATATTTATCAAAAAATAAACGTTTTGAGCAACGAAAAACAAAAAAAAACCCCAATCATAAGTATTATCGACTAATGTAAAAAATTTTCGTCGTTTTAAAGGCAATTTTTTCGATTCTAAAAAGAGTTCATAGTTATTTAGGATCTCTGGTTAACTACGTTACTAAGTTAATGCTAAGGGGAAACGTGCTATTAATATCAATATATTCAATAATACAAAGAGAAGCAATTCAAAGTTTTCTATTTGAAATATTGTATATATATTTTCAGAAAAGTGCCAGTAAGTGGCAGCAGACCAGCGGGAAAAGCAGTATCGCTGTAAATGGTCAAACTAGAATGATTTCAGAAACGCTCATAAATAATCGCTGCGAAACGTAATTTTTGAATCCTTTTTAAAGTAAAGTTCTTGAAAGGCGCTCAAACGCTGCCAATAGGCAGTAGTAATAACAAAAAAAAAATGCCGCTTTTTGGTAAAAAAGACTCCGGTAAGAAATCAAAAAAAGATGCTAAAGAATTGAACAAGCAAGCATCGATCGAAGATAAATACAATCTACATGGTCTACTTGGAACGTAAGTCGTCTCAGTCATTAAAAAACCACTAAGCAATCCTATAGAATTTACTTACCTTAATTCAAAAAATTTCCAGTGGTGCTTTTTCTGAAGTGAGGCTGGCCGAAAGCAAGGAAAATCCCGGCGAACATTTTGCTGTGAAGATAATCGATAAAAAGGCGTTGAAGGGCAAAGAGGAGTCTCTTGAAAATGAAATACGCGTGCTAAGAAGGTATTTTATAATTTTTCATGCTAATTTAACTATGATAAGAACAATTATTTTGACCGTTTAACAAAAATAACATATTAGTAAGGGAGCTCGAGATGCTAAATTTGCAGTTACTAAAGCGTCATGGAGGCTTATTGGATTTTGAATTTTACGTTCTAAACGAAAAAAGTCTATGTACAATTTTTTATTTTAATGGAAGGAGTAAGAATGGTCAAAAATGTAAAAAAAAAAAACAAGTAAGGGTGTTATAGTCAGGCGGACCTGACAATAGAATACCCGACACATACAGTGAACTCTCGAAAACTCGAACTGAATAAAACCGGCACTGTTCAAGTTAACGAATTGTTCGAGTTTTGGAACGCCATATATTTTTTATTTATTTATGCGTTTTTTTTATCTTAAATTCAGTCTTTACTCGCATATTGATAGAAAATTTTAATATACTTAAACTTTTTTACTTCTCAAGATTTCTACAGTCCATTTCCAATTTAAAATTAATCAAAAACGAAGACTTTTTTCAAACTATTTTAATTTTTTTGTTGAAAAGTACATGCTTATGTAAAAAAGAAGTTATTTTCGATTGTCGCTTCTTAATTGCTACTGCATTTAAAACAGCCTTTTCGCGCAGCGATTGCAGCATTCAACAAATTCATTAATTTTTTCACCGTGGAGATCAAGAAGAAAAATGATTATTTCTCAATTGTAATGATATTGTCACCGGGAGACGCTGTTATTCATCGCAATGCCAATGGCATTGTTATCGAGACAGGATGTTGTTTACTTTCATTTCAAGTTAAAATACATATCTACTCCAATTTCAATGACCAACTCGTGACATGTTCTTTTATGACGGCCGCTTATGTGTAATTTTCATTAGAAAGTTGGTGTAAAGTCAGGAAGAGTTGCGGCTCTAATGTCATGCTGAAATCATAGATTGTTTCACCGTGACTTGTCCTGCTGGGCTATTTCATATCATGAATGGTTTCGCACTGCTCTACGTAAACAACGTGGAAAGATTCACAAAAATTTTGCGAAACTAACGGTGGATCTTGCCCAACCAAAACAAAATAAGAGAAAGACAGGCAAATACATGAGCGTGTGTACACAGGGATGATCACATGTCAACAAACGTATTTTGATTTGTGTTTTAATACATAAAACAAGAAGAAAATTTTGTTCGAGTTTTAGAGCCTTCAAACTTTTGTTCGAGTTTTAGAATAGTCAATGGTGAAAAAAAAATGTTCGAGTTTGCGGGGGTTCGAGTTTGTGGGTGTTCGAGTTTTTCGAGAGTTCACTGTATGTTCAAATAATTTTTAATATCAAGAAGTGTTTAAGGCCATAGGGGGCCCCATATACCGACTTTTGTTAAATTTCTTTATGAAAGCTGCCCCTTTGCCACGCCCACTTTTCCAATTTTTTTGAATTCTAATCGGAGGCTTAGATATACGCTCTAATCCTAAGTTTTATTGAAATATTTCGAAAAAATCCGATTTTGGGGCACTTTTGAGATTTTTGTGACAGACCCTAGTACTTGAGGTACCCTTAATAATGAACCTATCAAAGAAATTTTTGGAGAGGATGTTTATGGCTACAAAGGAAACACAAGTGCCAACTTTCGTTCAAGTCCCATTTGAATTTCGGGTTTCGGAGACAATTTTCATAAAACGCCCTTCTGCCACGCCCAATTTTCAAATTTTTGGAAATCATATTAATTGCCTCAAGATATGTTCAAATGTCAAATTCAATTACATTATCTTGAAAAACTCCGGTTTTAGAGCAGTTTTTGTGTTTTTCGTAACAGACCCTAGTACTGGAGTTACCCCCAAAAATGGTCCGATCGGGTCCATTCTCGAACTTGTTCTTACTCATGTCCCCGTGAGCACGCATACCAAATTTCGTCAAGGAAGCTCAACTCCTTCGGTAAGATAACTGTATACAAACAGACGGACAGACGGGCAGACAGACAGACGGACATGGCTAAACCGAATCTCCTGGTGACGCTGATCATTTCTATATATATTTTCTATAGTTTCTCGACTGGTTCTGGGTGTTACAAACAACCACACAAACGCAATATACCCTCGAAGCAGAGTGTGTCGGGTATAATCAATCGCGCTTGAGTATTTCGAGTTGAGTATTATTTTTCAACGTTTGTGATCGCGTTTTTCCTTATGCCACGCTCAAAATTTCAGATAATTGAAATATAGACTTCTCTAGATGTACTCAAGTTACCTTCTTTTAAGCTGACGCGAACGAAATTTTTCAGAGGATCGGTATTTTTTTTTTTTTTACTTATCTGACGGGCTCAACGCACCCATCAATATTAAGCTTTCATATATAGCAGGAGCACATTACAGAGTGTGCGGTTTCTCCCCATCTCTTTTTGTGATACGCTCGAGTAACTGCAAAAATCCCCTCTTGGGCCCCCCTACTATATGCGCTCACACTTTAAAAAATTTAGACCAAAAAGTTTAATCCCTGCATGATTAATGTGATATCGCTTTTTTACTTCTCAAATGAACTGTTTTTTGTTCACCGAGTCCAAAACTCAATTATGTTAAAAATTGGATAGAAATACAACAAAAACATTGGAATTTTAAATTCAAAAACCATATGGCACACATTTCAAAGATATGTTTTTATGAAATTTTTTTCATGAAAGCCAACATTTTATTTACTGATTTGTTAAAAACGACATTAAAGCAATTTTTTTTGCATTGTCTTAACGACAATAGACATTTTTTAAAGGAATTTACAAATTTTGATCAGTGCCACTTTTAAGTTGTGCGGTACATATAATCAATCTTCTAAGGGAGCATTATTTCGATTCGAAAATTTTTTAAACAGGTAGAGAGTACAAATTTCTTTTTTTGCGCTTTTAAATTTAACCTCTGAATATGTGTGTCTAACCATGAAATCGATGCAAGCGTAAAGACATAAATTATTAATTTCGTCATAGAAAAAGTTTTTAGTCTGCTTATTTAATTTAAGCAGTCTCGCTACATCATGATCAAGTAAAAGAGCGATTTCAATTTTTTCTTTATATTTATTTATGCCACGCCCACGAATGATCCGGAAATTTTGTTAAACTTTTAGAATTCCTTTTTAAAAAATCGGTCAATTTTTTGAACCCCCTTGATGAAGGTTGTTTGATAGCATTTAAATATTATCGGGCTTATATAGATTTCTAGTCGGAAAGATGTTGTTTATATTTGCAAACTTTTTATGCAAAACCTTGGTTTTTCATTTACTTCAAATGTTTTTTTTTGTAAAAATACTTAATAATGTTTAACGACAATATATTTCCATTAATTAATTTGAAATCCTGATTTTTAAACTTATGTTCCGATTCCAAAAAAAAGTCACACTAAGCTTCCGTGTCTTTTAGAGAAAGATCAAAAAGAACATCGCAGTAAAACTATATGGATAACATTCCATAAAATACTTAATCTTTCTTTCGTTAAATCCATTTTTATCTTTTCTTTTGAATATTTGTAAGAAAGTATAATTACCAGTTAGATGTTTGCGTGCTTACATTGGGATATATGTTCTAGCACATCTAATAAAATAGGAATTTAAAATTCTGCAAGTTGAAAAACTCTAAAAGTTCTTTTCATATTTTAGTGTAATTTAGGTGTAGTAAAAAGAAATCCATTATTTTTCCAATAGATGGCGTTATTTATCTGCATCTCGCGTTGTATAAGTCCGATCGTGTTCCGCTAGGGGGCATTAGAAAGATGACAGTTCCTACTAAAAAAGCTTTTTTGACACTTTTTTGATTGATTGATTCAGTTTTGTTTGAGAGCTTGTCAAAGATGGACATCAGCAAAGAGAAAATTCGCTACATTTTACAGTTTTTCTTCGATAAGGGAGAAAACGCAAGCCAGGCGGCTGAAAATGTGAATAGCGTTTATGGACATGATACTGTAACAGCCAATCATGCGCAATTTTGGTTTCGTCGATTCCGTTCCGGTAACTTCGATGTCAAGGATGCACCACGCACTGGAAGGCCAATTGTCGAAAATGTCCATAAAATCATGGAAATTATCGAGTCCGACCGTCATGTTAGCACTGTTTCGATTGCAAAAGAGCTGAAGATTGCACAAAAAACCGTTTGGAACCATTTGAATAAGGCTGGATACACAAAGAAGCTCGATGTATGGGTGCCACACGAGTTAACGCAAAAAAACCTCATAGACCGAATTTCCATCTGCGAATCGCTGCTGAACCGCAACAAAATCGACCCATTTCTGAAGCGGTTGGTGACTGGTGATGAAAAGTGGGTCACTTACGACAACGTCAAGCGAAAACGGTCGTGGTCGAAACACGGTGAACCGGCGGAAACGGTGGCCAAGCCAGGATTGACGGCCAGGAAGGTTTTGCTGTGTGTTTGGTGGGATTGGCAGGGAATTATCTACTATGAGCTGCTCCCATACGGCAAAACTCTTAACTCGGAACTCTACTGTCAACAATTGGACCGTCTGAAGGAAGCAATCGCCCATAAGCGGCCAGCTTTGGCCAATAGGAGAGGAATTGTGTTCCATCAGGACAACGCCAGGCCACACACATCGATAGTGACTCGCCAGAAGCTCCGGGAGTTTGGTTGGGAGGTTCTTCTGCATCCACCTTATAGTCCGGACCAGGCACCAAGTGATTACCATCTGTTCCTGTCCATGGCGAACAATTTTGCTGGTGAAACATTCGCTTCAAGAGAGGCTTCTGAAATTCGACTGTCTCAATTTTTTGCTAATAGGAACGAGGGCTTCTATGAGAGAGGCATAATGAGATTACCTTTAAAATGGCAACAAGTTATCGAACAAAACGGCGCATATTTGACCTAAATCGGGTCATTCTAACTATCTTAAATAAAGCCCTCAATTTAATGCAAAAATAATGGATTTCTTTTTACTACACCTAATATAACAGGTTGGCTGATAAGTCCCCGGTCTGACACATAGATGGCGTCGCTAGTATTAAATGCATATTATTTTTATATAGTGGCAACCTTCAAATGATTCGTGTCAAAATTTGACGTCTGTAAGTCAATTAGTTTGTGAGATAGAGCGTCTTTTGTGAAGCAACTTTTGTTATTGTGAAGTAAATGGAAAAAAAGGAATTTCGTGTTTTGATAAAATACTGTTTTCTGAAGGGAAAAAATACAGTGGAAGCAAAAACTTGGCTTGATAATGAGTTTCCGGACTCTGCCCCAGGAAAATCAACAATAATTGATTGGTATGCAAAATTCAAGCGTGGTGAAATGAGCACGGAGGACGGTGAACGCAGTGGACGCCCGAAAGAGGTGGTTACCGACGAAAACATCAAAAAAATTCACAAAATGATTTTGAATGACCGTAAAATGAAGTTGATCGAGATAGCAGAGGCCTTAAAGATATCAAAGGAACGTGTTGGTCATATCATTCATCAATATTTGGATATGAAAAAGCTCTGTGCAAAATGGGTGCCGCGCGAGCTCACATTTGACCAAAAACAACAACGTGTTGATGATTCTGAGCGGTGTTTGCAGCTGTTAACTCGCAATACACCCGAGTTTTTGCGTCGATATGTGACAATGGATGAAACATGGCTCTATCACTACACTCCTGAGTCCAATCGACAGTCGGCTGAGTGGACAGCGATCGGTGAACCGTCTCCGAAGCGTGGAAAGACTCAAAAGTCCGCTGGCCAAGTAATGGCCTCTGTTTTTTGGGATGGGCATGGAATAATTTTTATCGATTATCTTGAGAAGGGAAAAAACCATCAACAGTGACTATTATATGTCGTTATTGGAGCGTTTGAAGGTCGAAATCGCGGCAAAACGGCCCCATATGAAGAAGAAAAAAGTGTTGTTCCACCAAGACAACGCACCGTGCCACAAGTCATTGAGAACGATGGCAAAATTTCATGAATTAGGCTTCGAATTGCTTCCCCACCCACCGTATTCTCCAGATCTGGCCCCCAGCGACTTTTTCTTGTTCTCAGACCTCAAAAGGATGCTCGCAGGGAAAAAATTTGGCTGCAATGAAGAGGTGATCGCCGAAACTGAGGCCTATTTTGAGGCAAAACCGAAGTAGTACTACCAAAATGGTATCAAAAAATTGGAAGGTCGTTATAATCGTTGTATCGCTCTTGAAGGGAACTATGTTGAATAATAAAAACGAATTTTGACAAAAAAATGTGTTTTTCTTTGTTAGACCGGGGACTTATCAGCCAACCTGTTAATAGTAGGGCCAATAAAAATCCACTTAGTTTTTGCGATAAGAATTACAAAAATAATAGGGGTACTCATGAAGCTTCGCAACTTTTCCCATCGTAAAATTTCATATAAATTTTGACAGTTGTGTGGCAGATTTCTCATTTCCTACAAATTGCGAAGCTGCATGAGTCCCACTAATAATAAAAATATTTTAAAACACCTCGACAGTGCAATTATATTATGATAACGAATTTGAATTCGATATTCGAAAAACAGCTGTATACAAGAATTTAAAGGAAAGTATGGAACAATCATGTACGACCAGGCCAGATTGGACGATAAGTTGGATCGTTTATGGCAAGGTTGGACTGCCGATTTTCGGTTGTTTCCTATAAACGACCGTTAAACGAATTAATTTTTAAAAGATTGAATTTCTTGATTTTTGTGTATGGGGCAGATCAGTGTGCACTGCTTCGACAAGCTATAGTTTTTCTTTTTTCTTATATTATGTTCTTATTATTTTATTTGGATTTCAATCTTGTGTTTATATTTTTCCTCTCTATCTTATTGATTTCTTTCTATCTTCTGTAGGTTCAGTGCTTATCATAATGACGCTGATAAATCATTGGAACCGCGGTGAGTTGAACATCGTAGGCACATATAAAGAGTCATTTTTTTGCAATAAAATGCTTCTAAAGGCTATCGCCTAGTGTGGGCGTGGCAGTTTCTTTAGGCAAGAGGTTTTATTGACGGTTTTTTTTTTTTTAAATCTATGCAAATAGTACTAAGAAGTTTTTCCGATAGCCATTTAAAAACTATTTCCATTTTAGGTTAACTCATCCAAATATCGTGCAACTCCTAGAAACGTATGAAGACAAAAACAAAGTTTATCTGGTTATGGAATTGTAAGTTAAATAAAATTCCTTCACATTAAAGGTGCTTCCCCACTTGGCAATTAATGCCATGTTTCCATATAGTGTTTTATGCCATGATTCGCATCGTGCTACTTTACCACACCAGCACCGTTGTTTTTTTGAAGTAGCATAGGAGCAAAGTAGCCGCTGAAGACAGGACTGTCTTTCAAGTATAATTTTCAAGCCAATTTTTTTTCGACAAATGTGTGGAACCAAAATTAAACAAGAGGAATGAAAAATCGATAAAAAAAAAAAAGTTCTTCCAAGATTAAATAATCAAAATTCTGCTGATTTAATTCTGCCTCATACATTGTACCAGGGCATTCACTAAACCCGTGGCACACCTTGCTATTTTGTTACTTTATCAAAACTTTGTGAATACCCATAATATGGAAACATGGCAAAAAGCGCTTTTACTTCCTGAAGAAGCAGATTTTCTCTCACTGCTCTAAAACTACTATCAATACCCATTTTCTTTTTACAAATGTCGCTATTTCGTTGCTTATGCGTTAGTTTTAATTTTAGGGTAACAGGTGGCGAGCTTTTCGACCGAATTGTAGAAAAAGGATCTTACACCGAAAAAGATGCATCCCATTTAGTGCGACAAATATTGGAGGCTGTCGATTACATGCACGACCAAGGTGTTGTTCATAGGGATCTCAAGGTGAGCTCTCAAGAATCATTCAATGGTTTGATGTGTAACAAGTTAATTCTACACTGCACTGTACTGCACATTGTGTAGCCAGAAAATCTTCTATACTTCAGTGCTGACGATGACAGCAAGATCATGATCAGTGATTTTGGACTTTCAAAGATGGAAGATTCCGGAATAATGGTTACGGCATGTGGTACTCCTGGGTACGTAGCACCAGAGGTACTGGCGCAAAAACCGTATGGAAAAGCTGTCGATGTGTGGAGTATAGGAGTGATATCCTACATTTTACTTTGCGGTTATCCACCTTTTTACGATGAGAACGATGCAAATCTTTTTGCGCAAATCTTAAAAGGTAACAACATACATCAACATATATAGCAAATTTTGTTGTTCCAATTTTTATACCTTTTCCGAAGGAAAGCGTATGTTAAGTTTGGCACGGAGTATGTAACATACCAAAGGAGTCGCGATAGATATACACATATATATTAGGTCGGGTCGATTTTTTGGACAAAAAATCGTACCCCCGGAAATGAAACTTCAGACAATTCTAAGCATTTTTTCCCAAGAAACCATGGGTATAAAATGAAACGTAGATCCGCGCTCAACGATGGGAGGTTTTAACCATACATATGTTATTAACAAGCTGAGGCGATACGTTGCTTGCTTTACTTGGAATTTGTTCAGAATTTTTTAACTTTGATCGACTTGCGGGGCCATTAAACGTTATCGGATCCAAACCAAACCTAAAACTTGGTTGATTGATACCAGAAACTTATATAATCTGCTCTGCGTTTTTAGGAAAACCATTTAAATTATGTCACATCTTTACAGCTCGTGTCTTAAGTCTTTGCGCTATTTATAACAGAAGTGTCTGCGAACAGACTTCAGTTGCAAACTTGTCCATTCGCTTGGCGCCGCGGACTTTATCGTCATCATTTATTCGCCACCTCCCACAGGTGGCAGCAAATGATTTTCGTGTTAGTGAGTATATTCCCTAACTGAATCCAAATTTTCAAGCGCGGCGCTTATGAGGAGGAGGGTTGACCCCTAAATTTTGCAACTTCAATCGACTGGCAGCAAGACTTCGCCACCTTCCACAGGTGGCAGCAAATGATTTTTCGCTTAGTTAGCCATTTATCTACCACTCAGCAAAATTTCAACCGCGGCGCAGATCGCGCTTTTTTGGCCATTTTTTCACCCATTGGGTGTCGATTTTCGCTCCTTATGCCACCTCTCTGAGGTGGCAGCAAACGATTTTTGTGATGTACGAGTAAAACCCCGTCTTTTAAGATACATTTGGAATGCGGCGCTTATGAGGAGGGTAAAACACGTGCCAGCTCCCGCACTATAATGTCCTCTAACGGTGACCACCATTCGCGAAATCCGCAAAAATTTGATTTTCACTATTTTCAATTGAGTATTTCGCAGATATACAAAATGTCCTCTAATAGCTTGTTCTCACGGCGTTGTGGAGCAAGTGTTTCGGTTATCTGAAGCGAGATGCAGATTTTCCCGTTCTCACGGTGCAATCTTGCTTCGTTCCAGTGATGCCAACATAGATATTTTTCACTTTCTATTCCTAACAGTTGGCAGCACTGGTTTGTTTTGACTGTTGGTTTTTATTTATTATCGTGAGCAAAAGCTTTGGTTGTTGCGGAATGGAGATAAAGTGTAAATTAATTGTAATGCATAATATACTTTTAAAGAATGCATCTTTTTACCCGGGTTTGTTTATTTTTCTTTCTCTGGTGTCATTTATTTCCCAGTATTTCCGATTATTTTCGATAACAAGCAGGGTTGATATCAAATTTAACTTGCTTCGCTACTTGCTTCTCTCTACTTGCAAGTAGAGATAGTGCTTCGGGCTGTCAAAAATTTGTATGGCGCTTGCTTCGCAGCTTGCTTCGCCTGCGAAGCGAGAATGAAAGCCGAAGCACTTGCTTTATAACGCCGTGAGAACAAGCTATTAGGGTTAAAATTTTACCATGACCACACCATTCGCGAAGTTCGCAAAAGTTTGATTTTCACTAATTTGGATTGAGTATTTCGCAGCTAGACAAAAGCGTTTAAAACTTGACCATGCCCACCATTCGCAAAAATTTTGTAGTTACTAATAATTTCGAGTTTGTGAACCTAAATCGAAGCACAGATAAAGTGTAGCTAGATATCCAAGCTAGAACAACGAAAACGGCAGGAATTTTTGTTAAGGTAATGTTTTAACATATTTTAGGCTGAGGAAAAGGTATGTGTGCAATCGGCTTAGCCGATCTAAACTTCTTTACTTTTTTTTCATTAATGATTCGTTTGTTTGTTGTTCTTGAAAACGTTAATGTTAGAAAACAAATCTCAACTTAAGGTCAACTTATCATAATCAATTTTACAGATCTTGGTTTAATATGAAAGAATAAAAATTAAACATATCGCTCAGACATATCTATGAAATCGGTTCCTAAGTTTCGGCGCTATAGGTCAATAAACGCAAAAATTATGTGAAATTTTGAAAAATTTTGCATAAAAAATTGGTTTCAAATCCATACAATTTCCGAGAAAAGCCAGCCCCGGTGTTCCAGTTTTTGCTATTTTAAATGGAAGAGATTTCTTAGAGTATTTTAAGCCAATGAAAACAAAAATGCGATGAGTAGTTCATATTTTAATCGGATTTTAGAAAAAACGAAAATCGGGTTTTTGCCGGAAAATATGCCACACTTTCTTCTGCTTTGCGTCTTGAATAGTACAAAATAGGCAAATACTATTTTGTGTGGGTCCGAGACGAACTATTTGTGTAGGAACACTTACATTATTTTAAAATGTGTTTGTTATCATTTCCTTACCAACGGAGTCCCTTGAAAATTAAGATTAATACTTTGAGTGATGCCTAATAATATAATTGCGTTTTTCTGATTTTTTTTTTTTTTTTAATCGATTTAAAAAAATTAATTATAAATTTTTACGCTTCTTAAAGGTGAATTTGAGTTCGACTCGCCATATTGGGATGAAATCAGTGACTCCGCAAAAAACTTCATTAAAAACTTAATGTGCGTTAATGTAGAGAAGCGTTACACTTGCAAGCAAGCATTAGCACATCCATGGTATGTAAATTATCCACTTCAACTTTGGCATGGTAAACTGTTCAAGTATTGATCCGTTAATTCTTAAAATAAAAAACATGCTTATGATTTGCTCCTTTAAGCAAAAAAAAAAGTTAAACTCAGAGGCACACATGAAAGCAGATTTTAAAAAATAGTTAATTTTCTGTACACTTTTATAATGCTTGCATATACTGTACATATTAAAATAATAATATTTTGTGTTTTACGCAGGATTTCTGGAAATGCAGCAAGCTCGAAGAATATTCATGGAACCGTATCTGAACAACTTAAGAAGAATTTTGCTAAATCACGTTGGAAGGTAAGAGTTGCCGTACACTCAAAATGATTTGAAATCAGGGATCCAACCGGTTCTTAAAAAAAAGCTTTTTCGAAAAAATTATTGGTTTTTTATTTTTTTGAGCTTAAATACCGGTTTTATACCCGACACACTCTGTGTCGAGGGTATATTGCGTTTGTTGGGTTGTGTGTAACACCCAGAACCAGTCGAGATAGACCATACAAAATGTATATAGAAATTATCAGCGTCACCAGGAGATTCGATTAAGACATGTCCGTCTGTCTGTATACAGTTACAGTGGAAATCGTTTATAGCAGGTCCGGTTATAACAGACTATCGTATACAACAGACAAAACCTCTGGTCCCTCCAAGTGTAATGGGAATAATACATATTAATTCGTATATAACGGACATCGCTTGTAGTAGACATATCGCTTATAAAATACACGTTCAGAAGTCCCCACGACTCGATAGTACTGTTTATAACAGACAATTGAAGAAATCTACTGTTACATTTTCCTGTTTTATGTTCGTATTATTAGATGTACATACATAACACAAACATATGTATTGTTACATTTTGTTTTTCTGTACAATATTTTTGTTATGACACATATATACTTAATACTAACGTAAGGCGGCCAACCGTCCCGCATTCCGAGGCAAAAATATTTCTCGGGCATTACTGCCAATAACAGAATGTCTGCTATAGGTGATATGTGTATCGTATATAGCAGACTGTCTTCTATATGCGATATATTTCTGTAATAGAAATCGTATACAACAGACAGATTTTCCGGTCCATTGAAGTCTGTTATAAACGATTTCCACTGTATCTTATCGCAGGAGTTGAGCTATCTTGACAAAATTTGGTATGCGTGCTCACGGGGACATGAGTAAGAACAAGAATGGACTCGATCGGACCATTTTTAGGGGTACCTCCAGTACTAGGGTCTGTCACAAAAATCACAAAACTGCCTTAATATCGGAGTTTTTCAGGATAATGTAATTGAATTTGACATTTGAACATATCTTAGGGCAATTAATATGATTTCCAAAAATTGCAAATGTGGGCGTGGCAGAAGGGCGTTTTATGAAAATTGTCTCCGACACCGGAAAAATGGGACTTGAACGAAAGTTGGCACTTGTGTTTCCTTTGTAGCCATAAGCATCTTCCCAAAAAATTTTCTTTATCGGTCCATTATTCAGGGTACCTCCAGCACTAGGGTCTGTCACAAAATCTCAAAACTGCCTCAAAATCGAACTTTTTCGAAATATTTCCATGAAACATCGAAATTGAGCGTATATTTAAGACTCTGATTATAATTCAAAAAAAAAATTTCGTTAAGATAGCTCAACTCCTTCGATAAGAAAACTGTATACAAACAGACAGACGGAAATGTCTAAATCGAATCTCCTGGTGACGCTGATCATTTCTATATATATTTTGTATGGTCTATCTCGAATTTTTCTGGGTGTTACACACAACCACACCACACAATATACCCTCGAAGCAGAGTGTGTCGGGTATAAAAAGCTCGAAGATCGGCTCGAAAAAATAAGAAGCAAAACTTAACCGGTATTTTGTGATCAAAAATTTTAAAAACCATATTTAAATTTTATTTTCTGCGCGAAAAAGTATATTTAAACAAAAAAAAAACTAGGAATTTTAGCTAAATAAAATATTAATCTTGAACTGCCGGCTTGCCAATGATTTGAATTTCAAAAATCGCGAAAATCAAATTTTTTAAAAATTTGAATCTTCGGCTTACAGGGATCTGTATATCTGTGCCTAAAACTTTTTTTAACCTTGGGTATCGCTTTGCATTTTTACATTAAAAATTCTAACAAAAACCGGTATTTTGGGTCTCTGGTTGAAATTATTTAAAAATATTTCTTGGCTTAATATAATGACTTTTTAGCAAGCGTATTATGCCGCAACAGTAATACGGCAAATGCAACGTATGGCTTTAAGTAGTAGCAACGCAATGAACGTCGTCGATAGCTCCAGTTCCAGTAAGACAAGTTTACTTAAAAATGAAAATACAGCAAGTGAATGCAATAAAATTAACACTCGAAATGAATCGTCTACTGCATTAAAATCCGACGACGCCACGGACAGTACGAACAAAAAAACTATGATTAACCAAACCGAAACGAACGATGATCGTATTAATCAACAAAGAAACTCTGCAGCCGCCAACTCGAATATTGCATGCCTAAATGGCAGTGGTAAAACTAAATAAACGATTCCAAAAATCTCATTTTACTTAATCTTCCTGATTCCTGATTCTCGAATCTCTCTTCATGACAATGAACCAAAAAAAAAATGAAACCTTAGTACGTACTATTAAGTAAAATCTAAATCTCGAATCTAAATGGCAGTGCACAATTTTGAAGCTGTACTTAATTCCAGCTAACAGACAGACTAAGACGCGCAAAGTTTATTATCACAAAAAAAAAAAAAAAAAAAAAGTTCAAATGCGCAATGAGAAACAAATTTTATAATTTAAGTGAAATAGTTTTCATGCATTTGATAAAATCTTATCCCTTTGGGCGGGCTCCCTAGTTAATTTTCTTTATAAACAAAAGAGGGTGCTGCACCATATTATTTATGTATAATCAGAGGGAGCCAAAGGGTTAAGTGAGGAATTCTTTCATTATTATTATTATTATTATTATTTTTTTTTTTTTGAATTATTGTTATTTTTATTTTCATTTTCATTGTTATTACTATTGTTCATATTTTTTTCTTTGAAATAAGCCGAATCATAAGTGTTCAAAAAATTAGTGGTTTAAAAAAATTCAATCGCAACTGAAGCAAAATACATAAACTGCTGGAAAGCTTTAAAGTGCAAAAACTAACAAAACGAAATATCAGTGATTGTAAAGTAGCGCATAAAATACAAAGCACAATTTTAATTCTAAATCTTAATGTTGATAATTTTTCTATGTATCTATCTATGAATTTCCGTTGAATATTTTGAGTAAGTGTGTTCCAATTAAGGTTTGAAAAAAACATATATAAATCAGAAATATCAAAGCAGATGTATATTTATTTAATCGCCCTATCTACTCTATGGACTGAATACTTTCTTGCCGCAGAAGTTTAGTAAGCTTAAAGTGCAAGGAAAATTAAGCTTAAATAAAAACGCTTTTACTTTTTCAAAAAAAAAAACAATCACTAAAGCGGCTATATAAGCTTTATTATTTTGTTGTTATGTGCGTCAAGAAAGTCAATTTATTTTTGAAAAAAATTATCAGTTAAATTGCTTAATGTTATGCATGCAACATAGTCCCAAATTGCTCAGATAAAAAAGTTTTTAAGTAATAAATGATTTTGTTGTACTTAACATAGAAATTTTTTTAAACCTTTTTAACTTTTAACTGCTTTCATTTACAAAAGCAAAAGCAATTGAAAATGTAAAAAAAAAAAATATCTTGAATTAACCGTAATAGGAACTGTGTGCTAGAATTTAAACAAAACCGCCCTAAAACTAATATATTGTTATGTGTAGAAATTTTTTAATATATATCTATATATAAACACAAAGGGGGTAAAAAAATAATGTTAATATCTTAAGAAATTTCTAGGTCGATATATTTAATGTGTATATATTTTACTCAAAATTGTTAAGCTTTCTCGATATAAGAAAACCAATTAACTCTTAAAACTGGTCAGTTAATATAATTTTTCGCGTTCTTTTTAAATCTTAAGTGAAAAAACCCGCAATTGCTGCTTATAAGCAAGATGAATTGAACAGAAAGTAATAACCCTTTAACACGTGACTTTGTACTTATTTCGTTGAAATATTTTTAATATTACATATCACATTTTTGCACAAAACTCTCGAAATCTACGCAAATGTTGATTATATTTACTTTGTTCCAGAAATAACTAATTAGGTACCCACAAAAAAATAATAAAAAAAATTATTTTTTTACTGATTGGGATTTTTTAATAAAAGGCCAATTCGAAAAGCACAGCTTTTCATAATGTATGTCGATCCGGTTGGTTTTGTGTAAACACTGAATTTATTGTTAAAACTGCATTACACAATATGTACGGACTAGAATTTATTCAATAATTTGTGATGATACACTATTGTCTAGACTCTTATGCAAATTGAACTGACATATAATCTATATTTTGGACTAACTTTCTTTATTCTTTTCACAATTGAAATGTAAATTGTTATATCTCTTTTCGTTGCGCTTATAAAATCAATATCAGACTTTACCCAGCAGCGAATGGAATGCATTAAGTGTATAGATTGCTTCATCGATATCAATGTAATGATAATCGATTCCACTCTCGGTTCTTCTTTATGTAAAACCTGCATTACATTTAACATTAAGGGGGTCTTCTCATTGAAAACCCGTTTTTTGGACCCTTTTTAAAAAAATTCTTATTTGAAAACGCAAAGAATAATTGAAAACTTTTTTTATTTATTGTATTGCAAAAGGTTCAAAGTAAATAAAAAAAATTTTTTTGCCTCGATACGTGGGCTGTTCAAAAAGTAATGAGACTTCAAAGTTGGTGGTGAAAAAAAAGGTGCCGTCACGGCGGCCACGATTCCGGGTCTCCGGAGCGTCAGAAATGAAAAAAAAAACGGGGTTATAATCAGTATAGATGTAATTCTCGGGTGAACCTCAAGCTTAATTTTGTGATTTTTTTTTGACAAAATGGCGGCCATTCAAAAAAAAATTTCAATTTCGGGCTTTTTTTTTTGTAGTTTAGTGTAAAAAAAAAATAGTAAAAAATATTTTAAAATTATGGTCGAAGTTCACCCGAGAATGGTGACAATTCTGCGTCGATTCCACTTTGTTTCATGAAAATCGGTTCAGTTGAACTGGAGATATCATGGCCGCCAGTTCGAAAAACGTGGTTTCGAGATAAACGCGTTTAAAGTTTGAAGCAACGCAAAAATTACTCGTTTTAGCGCAGATCTTGCTCGACAAAGAAGGCTATATCCTCTAAACTATTTCGAATTTCAAAAAATCCTTTTAGGGGCATATTCACAACTACCCAAGCTATAAATAAATGCAAAAAAAAAAAGTCGAAAAAAAAAGTTGCTCAATGAGAAGACCCCCTTAAGTGACATTCGCGGTAAGCGATTGAGGCTTCCATCTGCAATACGTTCCATCAACACAGCCATAAATGTTATAAGGTAACTTACCCAAATAAGACCATGCTAACGGTTTTTGCCACAGTGGCGAAAATTGGTTAAACTTAGAGAGAGTTTGGATCTTAATTCCTTTTATTTAACCTTTTCTTTATCCGAAAATGTAAAAAAAAAGTACAAAAAAGTGTTTAAAAGTATTCATTTGAGACATTTTAGAAATTGTTCTTTTTTTTGCCATATTAGGAACCCCATGTCTTAATAAGGCCCAATGCTGATTGCTCTCAAAAACGTGCGAAAAAATAAAGAAAAATATAAAACTATTATCTGATTTCATTGTTAATGTTGTTTGAGATCAAAAATTAAAATAAATACTCTGCACAGCTCTTCTTATATAAAATAATATTATTTTCAAATGCAGGTACAAGGCTTTATCGATAATAATTTTGTTAACTTGCTGTCCATTGCAGTGAAAGGCTTTCTTTCTCATTGTTTTTAACTGCTGGGAATATTAAGGTCCATTTAGGGCCTCCCAAAAAAAATTTTTTTTTTTTAAGAATCAGTTGCAAGGTGGCTATTGTGGGCCTTATTAAGACCACTCAATGTAATTTCTTCCTCAACGTTTTATTCGGACTACAACAAAGCCAGGGTTTTTCTCCCAACCATTTTTATTTTGAATAAAGTCCGACTTTTGGTATGGACATCAAGGCATTACAAAATTATCAACAACTTTTAGAAATACAATAAGCGAAAGCTGCACATTACGCTTTTCAGGCTATATCCATTTTCCTAAGGTTCGCGGTAATAAAAGGAAACGGACTTTACTCTAATGACATAAAGAACTTAAAATAATTATGTATATATCTTTTAATGTATATTTATATATACAATATATGCATATATACATAATTGAAAATTGTATATAATTACAACAGAAAATAAGTTGAAACATGAATACGTTAAATAACCAAGCGAAAGAACAAACATTTCATACAAAAAGAAAAGAAAAGAAAACCAAGAAGTCGTTGTTTTGACTTGTGATATTCCGGATATCCCAGGAAAAAGTAGTTCGTTTTGTCGCAGGAAAATATAGTTCGTGTCGGAGCAGGAAAAAATTGTATTACATATCGTGTACTGCAGTCTTTAAATTTCGTGTAAATTAATTACACGAAAATTTCGGTTAAATATAGTTGCATAAAAATTTCGTGGAACAAGGTTTTCAAAGCCACACTGCGTAAAATATGCGAAAGTATATTCAATAAAATTTTAAGTAAATTCTAAATACTATGGAAAAAAAAACTAACTAACTAACTAAGTAAATACATTGAGCTAAGCATAACAATTATTTGTATTTTGTTGAATTTTGGTGAAATTCAAACACATCAATCATCAATCAATTTTTATTGCTGAATACTCAAAAAATTTCAGGGACCCGAAATAATAATTATTGAAATTTTAGATTTTAAAAAAGTTGCCTTTATTTCAAAGAAAAATTTTTAAATCTTTGTATAACTTTTACAAATTCAAAAAATTCAATAAGTCTTTTCGTAACTTTTTCTTTCCAATTTTTGGTTTTTACGTTTCTTTATAACTTTTATTTTTCATGAGAAGTTTTTACGTCTTTGAAAATTATTAAGAGTCCTCATTCAAACACGTTTACAATAGGGGTCTTCCCTTAAACGTGTATTTGCCTCGAAAACTTCGAAAAATCGTAAATCAAGAAGGCTTAGAAATTAATGAACGAAATTTTGTATGAAAAATTTTACACTTTAATAGCTTCTATAGACACATCAAATCCCTGCAGAAATGAAGCGGTTAATTTCCTAAAAAGGACTGACCTTTAACCAGTCCCACATCGACCGGTCAAAATAGGACTCTTTCTTATAGCGAAATCGGTTAGCCGGCGGTCAGTCCCCCAAACGACACTCATATTAACTTAGAAAATTTTTGTGAATTCCATACAAAAAATAATAGCAACTTATTCGAAGCATGCGAGAGAGGATGCTGTTTCAATTCTTTATATTCTTTATTTTCGTTTCTTCTATGGACTTAAATGGAATATTGACTTTAAGTGAGTCACAGCCAGTGGTAGCTCAGAGGATAGCGTGCAAGCTTACTAATCAAAATTCCGCAGGTTTGCTTGTTCAAATCCCGTGCCCATCAAAAAATTATTCGAAAAAAGATGTTCAAATAGAATTCTATAAATATACACGCGAAGGGAGAGGGAGGCACATTGCCTACGCAAGGCTCTCGAATTTTTTTGACTCCATAAATAAAAACTTTCAAAAGAGACAGAGAGAAAAAGAGAGAAAAATTGGGCGCACCGCTTTATACACTTTTGTTGCTATCATCAATATGTCTATAAATAGAAACATTCGAAAGAGAAACAGAGAAAAAGAGAGAGAGATTGACGTGACGCTCTCAACAAAAAATCAAATTTTCGAATATTCTTTCGAATGACCCTTATGGGACACACCTACGGTCAGTCCCTCAGCGGACCGGTCCCTCCCCTAGGACAGGCCCATGTTAAAAAGGTCAGTTGAATACATTAGAAGTGGAATTAAGAGGGGACTAGTAGTGGTAACATGAGGGACTGACCGAAGGCTACACTTGGGTCAGTCCATATTTCTGCAGGGATGCTTGTCAGGCATGCGAGAGTGTGTAAGTGAAAAATTCACACGTATACGTTGTGTGAACAGAATTCACTAATACACGCTCACATGCCTGACAAGCATTTGATGTGTCTATTCAGCGCATAACGATTTTTCAATCTTTTCACTTTTAAGGGAACACCCTAATTGTGTAAGCTGAGTGAAGTTAGTAAAACTGTCGAATTTCATACAAAATTTGACGATTTACTAAGTTTACTCGGCTTACACGGTGTATATGGTTTCATTGAGGACCCTTATTATTGTTCAATTTTTATTCGCTTCACTTGTAATAAACTAACAAACAATGGATGACAATGCATGAATATCCCAACTAGCAAAATAGGTCGAAAATTAGTAATTTCTTACCTATTTTAGGTCAGAATATTTCGTTGACCTAACCTAAATAGGGCATAATTACGTCTGTACGACGTCGATTCGTCTTAAATGAATAATAGAATGGAAGTCGATTGGCGGTAATAATAGAGGATAATAATTCCCTTATCTAATTTGCTGACGACGTAAACTATTTTTCTTCAAACATAAAACTTCTAAGGCAACAAGAAAAAAATTTTCCCCCTATAAAAGTTTTGAAAAGAAGTAAAAAAAATTTCTCAAAAATAAAATTTATTTTTTAATTAATAAAATTTTTTCTCAGTCATAACAATTATATGGAAATTTAAAAATATAAAAATTTTTGATAATAATTTTGAAATATTTTAATTATTTTAGTCACAAAATAATTATTATGTTAAGACTTTTTTCGAAAATACTTATAAAAGTCAGGTCCCTGAAAAATTTATTTTAAATATTATTATTTACTTAATTTTTTTGTTTACGACAAAAAGGCTATTGGTAAAGTTAAACTGATTTCACCCAACTAAACGACGCTTTCCATTGATTTCTTTGAAATGTTCACGTTTGTTTTCCATTCCAATGGAGTTGAATAAATGTACTACGTACGTACACGTTTGAACACAAATTCTTTGTTAAAAAAGTTCCCGAGCTTACGCATTTCTATTTGTTTCACAACAAAAAATTCAAACTATATTTTTAAGTGAAATTACGAGAAATCGGTACAAAAAATATAGTTCTTACAATTTTTCACTTTGATGGATTGCATTTTATGAACTTTGATATGGGACAATCAAAAGAGTCCACGCGACATGTCGTTTATGATAAGGATGGTCATTGAAATTTGCCGTTTAAAATTTTATTTGTTATGACCAAAGCAAATTTATAGCATTAAAAAAGAAACAGATTCTTTTCATTGAAACATTCCTTTTGTGTTATTTGAATCTCTCATAACTAAGTGATAAAAATTTTCGAACCTTGGAAAAGCTTTATTAAATATTGATAACATTTTTCTTTCATTAAGGAATAATTAGGATAATGAGTGCACAAACAAAATTTCTTGCCAGAGTAAGCTTTTTATAGCAAAAGAAATTAAGAAGAGGACCCCCAATGGATCTGATAATGCTGGTCTTACACTTAATGTCACATTTAGCAATGATGCCAAAAAAAAAAAGAAAGCTGAATGGATATTCCAACTTTTATTAAATAAGGATTTCTGCATGTATACTGGCAACAAGTGTAAAGGCATAATATCGTGTGGGGATAACTATAATTATAGCAATATGAACACAATGTATATTTACTAATTATTATTTGAGTATGGAAGCAGCTCTGTTTTTATATGCTTAAATCATGATATATATTTGTTGAAAATTAAAATCGATATTGCGATGGCACTATAGTTTTGCGCATTTTAACGTTTTTATATTTTCAATAAAGAGTAATTGGAAAGAACAATCGGAATTTTTTTACTGAATTGTTGTAACCTAAGGTAATTCTGGATCTTTCCCTTACAAAAATAATTGATTTATTAAGATAAATTCAATCTTAATTACAGTTCTAACTTTAAGGGCTTAGACCGTCGATAATTCGCAATATACAATCGGGCCTATTACGGTAGTCGTCGCTATCGTCGCCGACGACTTAACAACGATGTAAGAATACACCCCAAGAGTAAATACGAAAAATAAAAAAAAATTTTTAAATAAAAAAAATTTTAGTGCACCCTATTAGAATTATAAGACAGAACCAGAGGGATGATAAGTAAATCAAAATGTATGAGAAATAGAGCTTTGTAGAATTTTTTAAATCTTTGGGATGCAATGTCCCTATGGTTAGAAATGTTTTCATAAATTTTTACATTTCCCTCATTACCCCAATTCATTTTGCAAAAATGTTAGCGCCATTTTTTACAAGTCATAAATGACACGAGGTGTCATTTGTCAAAATTTGGCTCGTAGCCGTCTAACATAGATTTATCAGACGTCAGTAGGGCACGATAACTGTACTTTGATAGTTTGCCCTGGAATTACCATTTCCCACATTTAACCCGCTTCCCACTTTCCCCTATATATTAAGCTATATAGTAAGCATTTCACTATAAGCATAGTAATTTGGCTTCCAGTTTAGCCAATTTTGACTAAAGTTATATTTCGATAGGTAAAACCTAAAAACACTCTAGGAACCAATTTTTAAGTTTCTTTTGATGATAGTTAATTTAATCGAAAATGTAAAAAATTTTTAAATTTTACACTGAGAAAAAATTTTCGACAAGAAATAAAAAAGAATTAATTTTTTCAGTGTTTTCCCGTTTTTAGCTATTTTTAAAAAGTACCTCTAAGTATTACCTTTTATTTAAAATAAAAATTATTAAAATCAAAGGGTTACTCTTTGAGATAATTAGAAAAACTTAAGTGCACATAAATAGATGCTCCCAGTACTAATATCCAATACAAATGTGAAAAAATTTTAGAAATTCGATGGAAAGAGGAACGTACGAAAAAAAATTTTTTTCATTTCCGATTAACGAGATTTAAAAAAAAAAAGAGAATTTAGTCCGCAAAAGAAACTTAAAAATTGGTTCCTAGAGTGTTTTTAGGTTATACCCATCGAAAAATTAACAAAACTTCAAAATTCCTTTCAGGAGCCGCAGTCGGAAAGAAAACAAAGAAAAACTACCGTTAGCTTGAAGATTTAAAATTTTTCCATACGGATTTTGACTCTGGAGAGTTTAGCTTAAACACTTCGATAAATCACTACCGTTTCCACTTGCACGAAGGTGTTTTAGCTTGACAGCTGTTCGTGTATTTTCATCATACAATACTACAAGTGACACTATCATTTTTTTTTTTAAATTTGCTTGTGGGTTTGATAAGAATATATAAGAGCGAACGACAGAGAGAATAGTCGATATGAGTGCGTATGAAAACGACTGATAGCTGTGGAGAGTTGAAATTTGTTCTTGACTGTGTTAGTGATACCTGCTTTGTATATACACTCGTTTTCGTGAAAGTCGAAACTTTTTTGCGGCTGTATTGCTTTTGTTGAATGTCCAAACTGTGTGGTGAAAGTCCATGTGCCATACAATTTTTCCACTTCCCGTCACCCGTCTCGGTTATTTTTTCCCGCCATAGCCAAATGTCACTTGTATTATTGTATGATTTTCATTTTTATTTCAAAAGCCGAAAACTCTGTACATTTGCAAGAAAATCATTAAATTTATTTTTATGTAGGTACATACATATTATATACACCTATATAATATTAACCTAGTGTCTACAGGCCTCTGTCTGAGGTGTCTGGAACCAGGGGCAAAGAAAACTGTGGAACATGTACTATGTCACTGTCCGGCTCTTGCACGATCAAGATTTAGTTTTTTTTCCCTTGTAGAAATACTGCACGTTTTTTTCAAGGTCGATTTAGATTCTTTGGGCAGCCATGACTGATTGACTTACAATGTATGACTGAGCAAAGTCTGTCAGCAATACTTAACTTCGCGAAGAAATCTAAAGCCTTTGGCAAGACAAGACAACAATGTTACTGTAATTTCCGAGTAAACAAAATGGAATTTTGGTAATTTTTGATTTTTTTCAATTCGACTACAGTATTTTACTTTGTTATTAATAAATTTTTTGTTAAAATTAATTTGTTATTAATTAGTTTGCTCCTTCATGAAAACTGAAATTCATTGACAGGGACAGAAGCATAGGCATTAAGGGGGGAAATACAATTAAAAGGCCTAAAATGAGGCCTATGTTTGGGAGTGGATTGCAAGTAGGGAATTAAATGAATCTTAGCGATTATTTTTGCATGTTATTAGGAAATTATTGGGCAATGAAAATCAGTCAAGTTTTTCGAAAAATATTGTAATTAATCCCATTTATGATCAATAATGTGGAGTTGTGTTTTGAGGGATGAACTTTGCGCCGTGCAGTCTCCAGGCCCAGGATCACGTCTAAAACAAAAAACAGCAACTGGGCATTAAACTTAGAGGTACAGCGCACAACATGAATTATTTCATATGTAAAAAAATGGTTTTTCCATGAAAAAATGTGAAGTTGAAAAATTTTTTTTCAAAAAACACACTTTTTTTTCGACTTTGTTCGTAAAAAAAACATGTTATAACAAACAAATATGAAAAATCCTTTCATTCATGTTGTGGAGAATTTCATTTCAAACATAAAGCAAAAAACCGCATTCGATTAAAATGAAATCTCTGACCTGTACATTGCACGGCGACTTTGAAAACACGACTTTTCAGTAGAAGCGTTTAAAGTTTACCTTTGCGCATTTCAGCTATTTGACACGGACTCACTAAATTGCGTATTACTTTGAAAATAAGTACCGGACGGCTTTATGCTTTTAAAGGCTTATTCCCAGACATATTTAGAGTACATTAAGACAAAAAAATTTTTTTCGAAAAAAATTAATTTTTTAATTGTATTTCCCCCCTTAAAAGAATTTTGGTCCATACATAACGAAAAAAATTGTTTTAGTGACTAACTCTTATTTAAAAACGGAAATATTATTCTTTGATCTATGGCCAACTTTTACAATCTCGAAAAATAAAATATCAGTTATTATTATCTCATCTTTTAATAAAATAAAAATTCTCTAAATTTAAATCATACTTTAGATAAAACATTTTTCGAACGGACTTCAAACCGTAAACATTACTTAGAAAAACTACTTTTTCTTATTTTTTTTTCTTTTTTTTTCGGTTCCCTCTCCGCCACTGTGAAAGCCCTTTTTCCGTGTTATACATACACGACAAAACCAATCCTCGTTGTCGTTAGGAGCCACCACAATACCAACACACTCCCTGCGAAAAAAGCATTGAAAATGATAACGTGATTCTTTTTTCTCAGCCTATTACATTTTTGACTTACCAATGATACCACGCATCACAACCATCGCAACCAATCATGGGAGAGCCGTCATCGACTTTTCCGCAAGCTGGACATATCCAAACAGTGTTGCCGTCAGCATCCTGCGAATATATGTATTATTTAACCAATTTTTTGCAAGTTTTTTTTTTTCGTACCACATATGATGATGGCCTGTTCGTTTCAGCTATTATTTGAGGAGTTCCGCTGTTATTTGTAGCATTTCGGGGTGGATTTGCGTTTATACTTTGGGAAGTATTTTCCGTTTTTGTAGACATTGTGTATTGTTCTGACTTCGATTTTGCCGCTGGACTTATTAGTTGCTGTGGTAATAAGACTGAATTCGCAGTTAAAGTTCCACCGGATAACCAGGGACTTGGCGGAATTTGCGGCACAATAGGTGTTGTGCTTTCACAAGGCTTCGTATTAAAAGTTTGTGGGTTCTCACTACTCAAGACATTTGAAGGCTGTATCGGATTCTCATCTTAAGAATTGGAATGAAAGAAAATTTAAAAAATACATATGAAATTTTTTATTTCATTTTTTTTTTTAAATGGAAAATATGTTTACTTATATTGAGGACTAAATGTTTCGCAAATTACGAACAAAAAAATATGAATATTTATGAAGGTTGTTGGAGAGATGAAACCGACGAGGGAACGTCACAGTTGTGTTGAATTTGAAGAGATTTAGCGCCCGTATATATTAAAATTTTGCAAAAAATTTTATTTATGTGTATGGGACAAATCACTGTGCAATGTCGGTAGGAAAATTGTACTGACCCGAGGTATAATAAACCTCTAGACCTTTTCAACAGTTTTTCCCCGCTACTTGTTCTTTTTCAATGAAAATGTTAGTTGTCAATACCGCTTTGCATTGCGAAGGCTACAAGATCAGGACCGGCGAAATGTGTGGGTTGGATGGGATTACTACCCATTCAGATTTATAGGATATACGTTATTACCCAGTCGAAAACTTATACATACAGTGGCGAGCTAAATTGGATACATGCTAGGCTTTTCAATTGTTTGCTCCCTATATCTCCGGCGTTTACAAAAATATCCTTGTGAAATTTTTTGGTATATATTCTTCGATTATTTGGGAATATAACAGGTTGGCTGATAAGTCCCCGGTCTAACAAAGAAAACACATTTTTTTGTCAAAATTCGTTTTTATTATTCAACATAGTTCCCTTCAAGAGCGATACAACGATTATAACGACCTTCCAATTTTTTGATACCATTTTGGTAGTACTCCTTCGGTTTTGCCTCAAAATAGGCCTCAGTTTCGGCGATCACCTCTTCATTGCAGCCAAATTTTTTCCCTGCGAGCATCCTTTTGAGGTCTGAGAACAAGAAAAAGTCGCTGGGGGCCAGATCTGGAGAATACGGTGGGTGGGGAAGCAATTCGAAGCCTAATTCATGAATTTTTGCCATCGTTCTCCATGACTTGAGGCACGGTGCGTTGTCTTGGTGGAACAACACTTTTTTCTTCTTCATATGGGGCCGTTTTGCCGCGATTTCGACCTTCAAACGCTCCAATAACGACATATAATAGTCACTGTTGATGGTTTTTCTCTTCTCAAGATAATCGATAAAAATTATTCCATGCCCATCCCAAAAAACAGAGGCCATTACTTTGCCAGCGGACTTTTGAGTCTTTCCACGCTTCGGAGACGGTTCACCGATCGCTGTCCACTCAGCCGACTGTCGATTGGACTCAGGAGTGTAGTGATAGAGCCATGTTTCATCCATTGTCACATATCGACGCAAAAACTCGGGTGTATTGCGAGTTAACAGCTGCAAACACCGCTCAGAATCATCAACACGTTGTTGTTTTTGGTCAAATGTGAGCTCGCGCGGCACCCATTTTGAACAGAGCTTTTTCATATCCAAATATTGATGAATGATATGACCAACACGTTCCTTTGATATCTTTAAGGCCTCTGCTATCTCGATCAACTTCATTTTTACGGTCATTCAAAATCATTTTGTGAATTTTTTTGATGGTTTCGTCGGTAACCACCTCTTTCGGGCGTCCACTGCGTTCACCGTCCTCCGTGCTCATTTCACCACGCTTGAATTTTGCATACCAATCAATTATTGTTGATTTTCCTGGGGCAGAGTCCGGAAACTCATTATCAAGCCAAGTTTTTGCTTCCAATGTATTTTTTCCCTTCAGAAAACAGTATTTTATCAAACACGAAATTCCATTTTTTCCATTTTTTTCACAATAACAAAAGTTGCTTCACAAAAAGACGCTCTATCTCACAATACTAATTGACTTACAGACGTCAAATTTTGACACTAAACATTTGAAGGTTGCCACTATATAAAAATAATATGCATTTAATACTAGCGACGCCATCTACGTGTCAGACCGGGGACTTATCAGCCAACCTGTTAAATAGGCAGACGAAATTTTCGAAAAGGTTGTAAGAAAAGAGAGAGCACAAAAAATGCTCTAAGACCCACATGTATCCACTTTTGCTCGTTTTTCAAAATATATATAATATATAATATTCCTCGAATAAAGGAAGACACTATGCGGTCCAGTTTTGTTACTCCAATTGTAATTCTCAACATTTTCATCTCAGTCATTTTTCTTTTGTACGATTCTTACATTGTCTAACACTGAGTGCTGTATGTCAAAGCTGGTCTAATTACAGTTGGGTAAAACTTTCCTTTCAGCTTAAGTGGCATCCTCCGATTGCAAAGAAAAACCGAATTTTCTTTCCACTTCATCCACCCGACTCCTACGCTATGTGCAACATTATCTGAACAATCCCCACCTTGATTTATTATTGATCCTAGATACTTAAACTTACTGCACTTTGGAAGAATAACGCCATCTAACATGATGTCTGGCATTGGAGAAAAAGGATCAGAGAACAAGTGCTCAGTTTTTGAACGACTTATCCTGAAACCGTTGCTCTCCAAAGCGCTTCTCCATTTTTAAGTTGTCCTGTAAGTTGAAGACATTTCTACTGGCTATCACATCAATTGCGAAAAACAAAGAAGTAACATTTGATTCATTCACGAGATCTTTCAAAATATAATAAAAACAATGTTAAACAAATATGGGGTAAGTACACTGCCTCCAGCCGGGCATTTGAATTCAACAAATGCTTCGGGCACTTTTTGATACCTAAGCGCTGCCCAAATGATATCTCTAGGGACCCTATCAAATGCCTTTTCTAAGTCTATGAAAACCATATGTAAATTGCTCCTAGTATCTGTATTTTTCTACTAAAATTCTCAAATTCTGAATTGCATATACAGTTGATTTTATCTCTACAAATCCATGTGATCCAATGTGAGACATAAGCTTTATAGAACGATAATTATTGTGTTCGCGACTATCACCTTTACCCTTAAATAATGGTATAAGATAACTATTTCCTCATCCGTCAGGCATTGAATGACCGCTCTTAATTTTGTTAAACAACACAGCCAACCCCTCGAATCATATAATGGCCTTTTTGCTTCCAAAACTCTGACCCTCTTATTCATAAACAAATTGTAAATTTAAAATATTCACAAAGGCGTGTTAAAAACGTTGGAAAGTCGTAAAATCGGAAAATTGCGACTTCTTAACAAAAATTTAAACTTTTTTTGTATCTTGCACAACTTTTTAAGCAGATAAAATTTTCCGATTTTCCGACTTTACTTTTTTCCACGCCTTTGTGAATACCCTTGTTAGGTAGACTGGTTTGTCAACCTATTGTTGTTGGTATAAAAGATTTCAATTGCAGCACATAAACTGAATTGAGCTTTTATGTTGATTTGGCGCGACAAACGGCACTTTAACCGTGTCACTTCTGCTTTAATGAAATGCTTGTTTTGACTTCAATTAAAGAGTACATTTTATTTGCACCTTACGGCATTTATATACTAAAATTTTGTTGACAAGATGTAATTTTCATATTCATAAATACAATTAAAATACAAGTAAAGAAGTTTACATCGGCTAAGCCGATTGCACACATACCTTTTCCTCAGCCTTAAATATGTTGAAACATTACCTTAACAATAATTCCTGCCCTTTCGTTGTTTTAGCTACACATTATCTGTGCTTCGATTTAGCTTCACAAACTCGAAATTATATTTAAGTACAAATTTTTTGCGAATGGTGGTCATGGACAAATTTTAACCGTTAGAGGACATTTTGTCTAGCAGCGAAATACTCAATTCAAAATAGTGAATATCAATTTTTTTCGAATTTCGCGAATGGTGGTCTTGATAAATTTTTAACCCTTAGAGGACATTTTGTTTAGCTGCGAAATCCTCAATTCAAAATAGTGAAAATCAAATTTTCGCGAATTTCGCGAATGGTGGTCATGGTCAAATTTTAACCTTAAGTGACGACTTTATTTGGCGGCAAAATACACAATCGGAAGAAGCAAAAAAAAAATCAGTTTTGTATACAGATATGAGAATAAGAGAAAGAGTGTTTTTTTCTAATGTGTAGGATGATGACCATAGTTATAGCGATGTCGCAATTTTTTTTCAGCGAAAGCTTAAGTCTACATGGTAGCTAATACACACACCAAATTTCAATAAGCTGGGATCTATAGTAAAAAAGTTATTCACGAAAAACGTTAAAAATCGTGATTTTTGAAACTTCTGAACCACTTCCACGACCCAAGAAGGGACTACGAAAAAAAATTGTATGCAGTTTTTTCGGACATTTACCTGGTTCAAGTCCCATGCCAAATTTCAATATGATATCTTTCATGGCTTAGGAGTTAATTACGAAAAACTAAAGTGTGACCGACAGACAGACAGACAGACAGACAGCAGACAGACATTGCTAGATCGATTCCTCTTGTCACGCTGATCAAGAATATATATATATGTCTATATCTATCGCGACTCCTTTGGTATGTTAAATACTCCGTGCCAAACTTAATATACCCTTTCCTTCGGAAAAGGTATAATAACGAACTTATTGCGTTATCATGACCATGAACTACAATGTTACGCAAACAAATTATTGGGCATTGACTTGTTATTTATCTGCACTTGCAAATTCATAATTCGAGCCAAAACATAGCCTTGCCATATTTCATATCTCTTACTGCAGAGCTAATTTCTTCTTTAGTGAACTCTTATATTGAATCATGATAAAGCTTTTCGTTGGGAAGGACTGTTCGTGGGAGCTCCTCGTTAAGGATCTGCTTACAGTATTCAAACCAACGCAGATGTTCTTTTCATTCGTTAAAAGCTTACCTTCTGAGTCCTTTATATACTTAGGCCTTCGAATTTCTATAGCATTTCTGCGTTTCTGTTTAGCTATCTTGAAAATATCTACACTCATATTCCGCGTTATTTCAGACAACGCTTGATTGCGGTCAGAGGATTTAGATGAGATGCTGTCCAAGTCACGGTAAAATTCATTAAAGGCTAAAGCTCGCGCCTGAGCAATCACTTTCTTTGCGTTTTTCTTGCTGCGCTGATACTCCATTCATAAACGAATCTCTTCCGTGTCATTTCCGTAATCGCATTTCTCGCAATTTAAGAAAGCAGAAACCAGTTTTTTTTTTCAGATACTGCCTTTCTTGTTTTCTCATTCCACAACCAACTGTCGCCTTTAACCTGTCTATAACCCTTTGTAATCCCAAACATTAACTTAGCCTTGCGCAAACAAACGTTCTGAAGTTCATCCCCATATGTTGTGGAGTAAATGTTTCTGCATTCAATTTTGAATGCCTTAACATTTCATTTACAAAATTTTTCCCGGTTTCTGTATGCAAATGATTCCACTTTACTTTTTCCTCAGATGTTGGTCGTCTCTTCTTTTGCTTGTCAAAGTTTTGAATAGACAAATCAGTCACGAGCAATCGGTGTTGTGATACCAAGGGCTCACTTAATATGACCTTACAGTCTTTAATCCTAGATCTGAGTTGCCTTGAACATAAATGGTAATCGATTTGTGTATCACAACGTCCACTGCTGTATGTGACTAAATGCCTTCGTTGTTTAATGAACATTGTATTTAAAATACAAAGCTCATACGCTTGGCAAGTTTCTAAATTGTCAAGGCCTATTTCATTCCTAGTTCCATAACCTTTTCCTCCATGACATTCTTCAAACCCTAAGCTACTTTCTCCTACATTTCCGTTTAGATCTGAACCTACAAAAACATTTTCCTCACAAGGAATCTCTGCTAACAACGTATTGAAAGCTAACCAGAAAGCGTTTTTCCCTACCTGTGGCGCATAAGCATAATATTCCAAATCTTTCCCTCAATAACTATCTTAATATTCATAAGCCTGTCATTTTTTTTTTTAAACGCCTACGTTTCCTAAAAGACCTTCCCTAACAACAGTACCTACACCATTTTTCCCCCATTTATGTCACCGCAATAAAATAATTTGAAGAATCGAGTACGCAAATTTAAATATCTTGACCTATTACCGGTGTTCGCCCACTTAGTTTCCTGAACACATAAGATATCAATTTTCCTACGTATAAGAACCTCTTCCATTTCTAAACTTTTCCCTGTCATTGATCCTACATTCCAACTTCCAAATCTAAACTTCATTTTGCTCGCCCCCGGAATCCTTCGAGCTCTGACACAAGCATTGCTGCTTGCTCTGGGATCACCTATATGATGGAAGTAATTGCCCAGCGGGGTAGTGCATACATTAGTGATCATTTCCATGAAGTTTTGATTTGCGAAATTTCTGAAAAAGTTACCGTTACCCTTACCGTTAATGTTATTCGTTTCGGTTTCATTCCCTGCATATAAAATAAAGAGAAATTTTGATAGAAAACTCTTCAAACAGAGCACAAAAAACATTTGCCGCTAAAGGCGAAACTCCATAAACAACTGAAAGGACGATTGTTCCATTGAATAAATGTATTGAAATGTATTTAAATGGAGGCAGCTACATTTCTTCCGCGTGAAACGCCTGAAAAGTTGAAATATTTTCAACTGTGCCGTATACAGCCACAACCGTCCTTTCCTTCGTTTATGGAGTTCCGCCTTTGCGGCTTTGTAGTGCCGCTAGAACTATAACCACAATACTTCATTTCCTTGTTTTTGTTTCAACATGCCTGCTCGTGAGTAGTCGTACGACTTAATTTACGCATCTACTATAACCGCAGCCTACAGGATGACGCGTCAGCGATCATTTTTTTCTTCCCATATTCCAACCCTATTCAATTCGATTCGACTTAACTTTTACACATTGGATTAAATTTCAGATAAAAATCGAATAGTTAAAGAAAAAAAAAAACTAATACACTTACTTTGAGAGTATTTTTGTTTCGGAGGTCGGGTGACCAGTGGTGAAAATCGAGCTAACTCAGGAGAAGGCTCACGGTTGGGCTTCGTTACGATGTCAACAGCAGCGTCATCGTCCATTTTAGTTGTAAGTGGTGAATGTGAACTGCCAATCTTAAGCGTAAGTTTTGGAACCAAAGAAACAGACGAAGCATCGAACGTAGAAGTGGAAACAGGCGGGCAAGCGGACTGTGCTGGAGTTGAAACTGTTGGTGTTGGTATGGATGACATTGGTAGGGTTGGAGGTATGGTCGATAGTATTGATGGCGGTTGTTGTATATTTTGAGCCAATTGAGGTGGTGCTGGCATATTGCCAAATGTATTAACAGGGATCTGTGAACTTAATGTTGGATTTGGAAAGTATGCTTGAGTTGGTGGTGGTGGTGGTGGTGGTTGTGGTTCATTAGAATTGCCCAATAATCGCTTGCGATGTAAAAGAAAGTAACAAGTCATGAAAGTGAGTGAGTATGCATTGAAATTTCAGGCGAATTTTTATTTATTATCCTTTTACCTGTTTTTGTTTTTTTCTTTCCTTTTTCAGTTTTTTCATCGTTTCCTTGTCGACTTGGTTTTCAAAAATAGTTTCTTCATGTGTGAGCGCTGAAGTTTCGTGAGTCGATTTGTCTTTTAATTTATCTTTTTTATCTTTTTTCTTTTTCACCTTAACGTCACCATCTTTACTTTTACGCAATTTTTTGTGTTCTTTGCTCTTCTTTTTTTGTACATTGGCAATAATGGTTACGTCGTTGAAACGTTGTGGATTTGGGTCCGCATTGAATTCTTTTCCGGTATGCTCAAAGGCTGAAGAAGCAACATTCATATTTAAAGCTCTGGAGGAAGCTGTCAAACTAGTTGACGGAATGGACTTGGCTGAATAAGCTGAACCTGTTCCAGCGATCGGTATCAAATCCGCACCTCCAGCCAATTTACTAAATCCATCACCCCCTGCTTTACCAATATCGGTTCCACTCGTGCAGTTAGAACCAAAACTTTCCAAGCAGCTCTCAGAGGAGACTTCGGCTGTTTTTGCAATTTTCTTTGAGTGCTTTTGATTTTTTTTCAGTTTTTTGGTAGTAATTGCATCTTGAATGGGAGCATCCGTTTTTATTATGCTTGCATTGGGGGGCGAAAGATCCATTAGGGTAGGGGGGTTGGACAATTGCGTTGGTCCAGCATTAAACGAATTCCGTGTAGAAGCATCCGTCGAAATTATATTGGTTTCATCAGAATCATCAGAAACTTCAATAGGGTCATCAGCTGCACCACTGGGTGTATGTTTTTCTTTGCAGTCGTTCAAAGTACTAAATGAATTAGATTTCAACTGTGTTGGCGGCAGCACTGAAGTAATTGTCGATACTTTTCGTAAAATATTGCTGGCATTGGCTTGTTCGAACTGAAGATTACCAACAAGATGAGTACTTGTTACACTTGGACTAAAAGTACAATCTTTATTTGCGTTTATTTTCGTTTGTTTTGCCGCAGAACTACTTCCATAACCAGAGGATTCGGTCACATGTTGCATTGACTCCGGTGGAACGAGAGGTGCAACATTGCAATAACTGCGTTCATTGGAAAGAAAGGGAACCGCATCTTTTGTGCGTTCCTTAGGAATTATCTGGAAAAAAATTAACATGGCGCTTTACCAATGGTAGAAATTGTTACTTAAGATTTCTTGTGTTTGTTAAAAGAATATCTATGTATATGTATAGTGAGTGCAGACAGATCGAATGCAATAGAATTAAAACCAAAGACCATAAATAAAAAAAATGTCATAGGAAAAATTTTATGAATCTGGATACTTCTGATTCAAGGGGTATTTAACAATGTAATAAGACAAGGATGATAGATTGTAAGGTAACGACAATAAGAAATAAAATTTTGATTCTTCTGCGCATGTACACTTGTGATGTTGTGACAAAAGCATTCTGATTGGATGAAATTAGGTCTGTTCCCGTACTGCACGAAACTGGCCAATTTTTTGAAAACTGTATGAAAATTAGGCGAAATTCGGCAGTTTTGTGCAGTACGGGAACAGACCTATTATTGAAAATTATTGACAGATCAAAATAGTTAAGACAAAAAACTGAATTTAAAAAATTAGTGTTTACAGTGTTGCCACTGACGTTCGCAAAACAATTCGAAACATTCACAAAACCTGGTTTTTACCAGACCTGTTAAATAATGATTATTTAATTAATGATTAATTAATCAGATTATTTTTTTCTTATGAGTGAAATAGTGATTATTTAATGATTATTTTTGTATGACCTGTATTAATCAATGATTGCGATTACCAAATAATCATGAAATAATCAGGATTATTTCAGATTAATGAAAAAAATCAGAAAAAATCAAAAAATAATCCAAAAAATAATCCCGATTATTTTTAGATTACTTTTGAATATTTTTGATTTTTTTTGTTGATTATTTTTGATTTTTCCTGATTATTTTTGGGTTTTTTGATTTTTTTTTTGATTATTTTTGATTTGTTCTGATTTTTTTTTATTAATTTTAATTATTTTCAATTTGTAATTGAATAACATCGTTTTTCCAAAGTTTCCCTATAGTCCGTGGGACCGGCACCGGACAAGTGAATTCATCGGCCACCTGTGGTTAGGACCAATTACAAATTGAAAATAATTAAAATTAATAAAAAAAAAATCAGAACAAATCAAAAATAGTCAAAAAAAAATCAAAAAACCCAAAAATAATCAGGAAAAATCAAAAATAATCAAATAAACTCAAAATTTTTCAAAAATAATCTAAAATTAATCGGGATTATTTTTTTGATTATTTTTTATTTTTTTGATTATTTTTTATTTTTTTTGATTTTTTTCATTAATCTGAAATAGTCCTGATTATTTCACGATTATTTGGTAATCGCAATCATTAATAATCAAAAATTTCAAGAAGTTAAATTAATAATGATTATGGATTAAAAAAAGAACAATAATTCATGATTATTAATCTTAATCGGGATTTAACAGGTCTGGTTTTTACATACTTACATCGTCCTTAAAATAAGAGATTCTTGTAAATCGATCAATCAACTACAACAAGCAGCATTTAATAACTCAAATTAATTGTTAAACTGAAAATTTTTCATTAAAATACTATTAGAAATTTAAGAAACTTTGTGGCAGCACCAACAAAAACGTCACAAGTGCTCGGATAAAATTAAAATCTGCGCATGTCGTAACCTTATATTAGGTCTGTTTCCTATACTGCACGAAACTGCCCAAAGCTATCCAATTTTACCGAAAACTATCCCCGAACTACACGACTGCAAAATGAGAGAGAGTCAGAAAATGTAGACAAATACTCTGTTTTTGTTTTTGAGTGTGCCAAGTAGGGATGTGCCGGATATCCGGTAACTATCCGGTATCCGGCGTATCCGGCTGGTTTTTAGATATCCGGCAAGCCAACCGGATATCACTACTATCCGGCCGGATACCGATACATACCGCAGACTTTGATTTGTCCATCTTTGAGTTTTGTTTTTTGTTGAACGTGCAAATTAAATCAGAACAGCTGATTATGCTAAAGCTCAAAAGCAATCGATATTATATCGATGGTATCGAATTTTTAATTTCTTTTAATAGATATTGATCGAAAAAATTAAGTAATTTAACTTAAATTAAACTAACAAACTTAGTAGTTTATGGAACAGGATAGACGGTCGTAGTATGAACTTCGATAATGCTTGAAATTGAAAACATTGATGTAGTTAGATACTTAAATCAGATTGTTGTTTTTTAATTTTAAGCATATCCAAGTTTTTATTGCGTGTCTATTTTTTTCTAAATATTTGGTTTTTTTTTTTGGTAAATAATATTTAGTTAATGAAATTTAAAAACATCGCATATCAATGGTGGAATCGAATCATTAGCAGCTATATATGATACCAATGAACGGCGTTGACAGGAAAATCATTTATTTCGGACAATCTGTTCAATTGTGGCCGCCGAAAGTACTGAAGTAACAGAAAAACATTTTAGGATAACCGGCCGGATACTATGTATCCGGCTTACATGGTTTTTTACGATAACTTTGATCGTTTTCCGTCATCCCTACTGCCAAGTTTTGTTTTTTTATGATCCTTGATGATTAATAATAGAATTATTTTCAACAATGAATTAATCTGAATTTCTTACCATTTAGCTGGCTTAGTACCGGAGATTTTTGTGATTTCATGTTTGGAAAAGGGAAAAAAGGTTGACTCAGTCCTAACAAACCGGGATTGCCGCCTGCGTTCGGTAACTGGCTTGGAAAGTTTGTTAAACCTGCTGCTGTTGGTGGAAAAAGCGTTGGTGTAGGTATTAAACCAGGGCGCGGTGGAAAAGCAAACGGTAACATAGAGAGCATATTTGATGCATTAATTTGTGGGAATCCAGAAGTTTGGCCGCCTGCTAAGTACGGAGGTAACAGCGTAACATTCGTAGGATTAACGGCTTTCACTTGACTAGTCGAACGCTTTCGTGGCTTTTGTTGCAGAGCAATTAAGCTTTGTTGTTGTTGTTGTTCCATGTTGTTCTTGAAAAGTAAATTTAAAGGATTCATCTGATGATTGGCACCACCAAATCCTAAAGGTGACTTCTGTTCTACTTTTATGTCTATGTCAGGGGGGCCACCAGGAAAAACTTCTAAAGGTTTCAATTTCTCTTTGTCTTTTCGCACTTTGCGTGGTGCTTTTAAAGGAGGTTGCGTTGGAAAATGTTGAGGTATGTTCGGTTGACTCACAATTGAATAGGGATCAAATTTTGGAAATCTAGCAGCTTCGTTTGCAATTCCAGTAGACAATGAATTTGATAATAAAGAAGAGGAGGAGGAGTCTGTCATCTGGTCGAATTTAAGAGCATTAGCCAATTTGTTTTTCTTCTGTTTTTTTGCTCCCAGCGGATTCAAAATTTGGTCTTGATTACCCGGCCCTTGCGACGGATTGATTATTGGCAAAACCTTTGGTTGGTTCTTAGAACCTGGTTTACGACCGCGTTTTTTTGGCTTATTGATTTCTAGATTATGTTGAGATTTTGTCGACAAATCCAGTGTTGCTTCTTGGTTAGTGGCATTAGTTTGTTTTGCTGGTGCTTGTGCTTGTGCATTCACTGGAGTTAAGTTAGATGAATTGAACGTAGGAAATGGGATAGGGGCTGGTGTAATTGTTGTTCCTGATGGTAAATTAATTATTTGTCCTTCACTTCCTGTAAAACTGTTTAACGAAGACAATGCAGATTGTTTTGAAGAAGGTGGTGTAGCTTTATGGGATTTCGATATTTTTTTAAAGATATTTAATTTGTTGCGATCAGGTTCATTAGAGAGTTTGATTTCAAGAGCTGCTGTTGCTGTTGCTGCTGCGTCTGTTGAAGGCAATGAGCCCATTTGCATATCCGTAGGAAAATCGTTCATTGATGTTTGGATGCAATCAACTTGCGCTGGTTGTATACTTTCACCACTCGTTTGCAGAGCATTCTTATCATAACTTTTTAACAATGAAATCGGCATGCTCGTGGGTGTAGACTGCTTTGATTCACATTTTTGTTCGATTTTTTGTAGATTATTAGTAGATTCTAAAAGACTTGTTGATGATTGCATACTACTTGTAGTTTCATAAAGCATCTGAGGCTGCTGCTGCTGCTGCTGGTTCTGGCAAATTTTTTCTTTGAGTTTCCATCATAATCATCTGCTTTTTCAGTTCCTTTTGCTTTTGTTTTGCTTGCTTTTTAAGCATTTTCTCCAAGCGTTCACGCTCTATATCTGATGGAATCTCCGCCAAAAGTTGAGCAGCATTCGCTTGAGACAGTAACTTACTCTTTTTTCCTTCTTTTTTTCCCAAATCGTTTCCGCTTTGTACTTTATGCGAGTTTTTCAACATCTTTTGTAACATTTTTAGTCTCTTCCGACGAGCTTTTTCATTTAGTTTATCTGAGTTTTGCATTAAAACATCTTGTATATTACTTTCTGCTAAATTGGCCTCAACTGAAAGCACATTTTTTTTTTTAGCCTTCTTTAATAGTTTTAAAGCGGCTGTTGTCGGTTGTTGTAATTGGTTTGCTTTGGACACATTTTTCTTAGATGAAACTGCTCCACTCTCCGAACTTTTATTTAGTGTTTCCCTTCTATCAATCGGTAAAATGGCTTTTTTCGTTATAATTTCTTTTGCAGATGACTGCTTAATATTTGTATCTAAAAAGATTTTATCTGCTTTCGATGATTCAGATGTTGAATGTGCTTGTGGTGGCGGCGGCAATGGAGGTGTCAGTGGAGGTGGAGCATCTAATCCGAAATATTTTTCTAAAAAATTTACATATTATATATAGTATAATTTCAAAAGAGAGATAAACCCTGAACTAATATTTAACATACCAACGATTGCGGGAATTCCAGGTTCGGGAAGCTTGCCTTCAATTGCAGGCGATATAAAACCACCTGTTGTCATTACAACACTAATTATCTCGCGTGCTGGTCGCCCATGATCTTCTGACAGTTGTAATGGTTTTCCGTGTAGCGTTGGCACCTCATCCTCATTGGAAAATAAAATGAAATATAGAAAATAATTTTAAAAACTATTTTAAAATCCTTTATTTCATTTGCAATGTATAGAAGTATGAAAATTTTGTACGTTCTACGGAAACCCAGTACGTTCTATGCAGGGTTGACGACTATTGTTTCCAATTGAAATTATAGAAAATTGGGATAATTGTTGAGGCTCCGAATTTTTTAAGCCTGAAGTTTGAAGATAAAAAGAAAATAAATCTAACTGAGAGTAATTTAACGCAAATCATCTAATTTATAGGTATTTGGAAATTACTATATCTCTAACTATATTCGCTACATTTCTTAATAGGTATTTTAGAATAACTATCTTGATATACCTTCTTTTGAATACTTGAGTAGCAAGATTTGAAGTCCGCTTGTCCCGATGATGAAGAATTCGGTTCATCAGATTCAAATTTTATTTTTTTAGAAATGCTTGAAATCGACTTATTCTCCTCTGATGATTCTGTTGGGACTGCATATCCCACCATTGATTTGTTCTGTAGGATAGTTTCCTCGTTCGGATATGTTTGATTATCGGGAGGAAGCATCGGTGGCAAATGTTCAAATATATGCACAGGTCGCGAAAGAACTTCCTGAAATTATACGTTCAAATATATTAATAATTAATTAATCAACGTATCCCTCCATACAACGTACTCTGGCTATACAAAAGTAAAAATATGTAAAACCAATTTATTACGCGAAGTTTTCAAGTTTCAAAGTTTTTGCTGTATGAAAGAATCATAGATTTTTTTGAATTTTTTTCAATAAATTGAACTCATATGTACGCAAACATGTGTGAACGTGCGTGTCCATCTTTAAAGAAAACTACAGAAAAACTTCACAAAAAACTCCTCAGCTAATTTGACTTCGCAGCAAACATTTTCTGAGTGCTCCGAAATATGAGTCCGAAATTAGTCTGAGATATATGTAAAATAAGAGGCTCATATTTATGAGTCCGAAATGCGTCAAAGCTATGAAGAAAATTGGAGCCTCATATATATCGCACCCTTGCTAATAAATCGGCACAATTCAAAATTTTTTTAATCAATTTTTTTATGTTCGATTGCATTTTTCTGTAAGAAATCGAATACCTACAAAACTAACGCTTGTATTGACTGATGCAGCATTCGATTGAGAGTAATATAAATTTAGAAAAAATATTATGTCTCCTTAGTTTCCAGAGAGATTGAATGATTTTCGAGAAATGCGAAATTTTGAATTGTGCCGATTTAGTAGCAAGGGTGCGATATGAGTCCGAAATGACTCAGAATATGTCTAAAATAAGAGGCTCATATTTCCGATATATGAGTCAGAAATATGTCGAAAATGCGAGGGTCATATATATGAGTCCTTTATAAGTCAGAAATATGTCGAAAATAGGAGGCTCATATATATGAGTTCTTTATGAGTCAGAAATATGTCGAAAATAGGAGGCTCATATTTATGAGTCCTATATGAATCAGAAATACAGAACACTCGGGATAACGTCAACTAATCAAAACTGCGAGTGTTGACGTTTACCAGATAGTTGACGCTTATGATTGTCCTCATTTTAGATCAAAACATAGTCGGGACTATAGTTTTACACGATTTTTTAGTATAAACTGAAACAAACCAATAATCTGATTCAAACAAATGTTAATGTATTTGTACAAATTGAAAAAATATTTTATACGCGCAACATCAAAATTTTCGAAACACAACTGAACAAAGAGAGCAAAAACTACATTGTTCGCACAAAAGGAGGTTCCTGAAATTCTGAGAATTCGTATTCAATACGTAATTCCAGCTAAAATTTTCATTGAAAAAATTATTTGAAATTATAAAAAAGTAAAAGTCGAGAAACGTGTGTGCATTAATCAATAAATTTTTTTACAGTGCATAAAGAGTCATATATGGCTCATATTAAGAAGGAAATAAGAGTCAGATATGAGAGCAGAAAGACTTCGGACTCATAAGATGACCTTCGCAAGAAGAGAAACACGCTCTTTAAGACTCTTGAAAGAGTTCATTATGAGGGCTCCGACTCCTATAAGGATTCATATATGAGTCTTTTAGGACTCAGAATGTTTGCTGTGAATTCTTACTAGACAATTGCAATACATTTCGAATATTAATGTATGTATGTATGTATGTATGAATAGTACGTTATCATTTTTGTTTCCTACTTGCCTGACTTCCTGGTTTTAAGAAGTTGAGATTTGATGGTTTTTTTATGGGAAATTTCGGAACGTCAATTGCGAATGGTATTGGTTCGACATTCCCAATATAGTCCAAAATTTCATTAATATTAATATTTAAGCTTGAAAACGTTAGTGCCACATCATCCAAGCACGCCATTGTCCGATTATCTGAAAAAATAATTGTTCAAATTTTCCAATTATATTCATAAAATTATACACCACTTACCGTGCTCCACTTGCCGACGCATATCTCTCGCGAATTCATTCAAAAACCTATGCAATAGATCCTGCAAAAGCTCTAATGAAGAAGTCTGGGTAGCATTGTATCCGATTGTTTGGCAAATTTGTGCCACTGCCACTCGTAATAAATCTCGCGTATATTGATCACTCATTTCGATCAAAATTTAACTGAATATAAATGAAAAATATGAATATCGTTCCTTTAATATTGATGTTTTATTATTAAATCTAAATTAAGAAAGTATTGATAAATTCTTTTTCCGCTCGCAATGGACAGCTCAATTTCTATCTACCTATCTATCGCGCTATAACCTAGCTTTAGCCTGGGGCTCCCTTATAACATGGGTTTGACGCAAAAATTATAGAAACCAGATTGCGCATATGTTAAAATAATAATGAATCATTCTGCGCATGACGTCACAAGGTACTTAAAATGTATTGAACACAAAAACGCGGGAAAAAATTTGTTTCGAAACCATTTTTTTACAAGCATAAATTTTCGGAAAATATTTGTTTTCTTTCATGGTTTGATTTGTTATTGTGCTCTGTGACGTCAAATTAACATCTGATTTTTGTATACAACATAACAGACCTGCGCAAAAATCTTATATTCTATATATATTGGGTTTGACGGCTCGGGGCTCCTTATAACATGCGTTTGACAGCTCGGGGCTCCCTATAACTCAGCTTTATACAGCTTGGGGCTCCTTAATGGGCTCTGCGCAGATATGCAGTAAGTAAATTTCCTATACTAAACACGTGCAAAAAACAAAAACGAAGAAGTACTTTGAGTTACTTCTAATACTTCAACGAATACGCAGATTAAAAGCAATCGGATATTCAGGGTTGCATTTAAATCATACATTTTCTATATTTCTGTCGACCTGTCATCGAAATTTCAACTCTAATTTACTTTCTGCACAAGAACGAACTCTATACTTCTTACATATCTGCGTAGAGCCCATAAGGGCTCAACGCTGTTAAAGTAAATTCAAAGGAAGTAACGAGCTCATTCTTTTGAAGAAAGGAAATCAGAGTTGAAATTTCGATGACAGGTCGACAGAAATATAAAAAATATGTGATTTAAATGGAACCCTGTGAGTCCGATTACTTGTAATTAGCGTATGGGTTCAAGTAGCGAAAGTAAGCCAAAGTACTTCTTTGTTTTTTCAATATGTGTTTGGTATAGGAAATTTACTTGCTGCTTTAAAGCCTATACTGAGATATGCAGTAACTACTTGCACATTAGGAGCCAATTCGCTACAACGTCGTAAAGTGTGAGAGAGACAACTATATTCACGCTCCTTGAATTCTTCAAAGTATGCCAACAATTTAACACCTTCGAAGTCGGTGTCAGTATTTCATTTGAAAAATGTGCCGCAATCAGCTGCCCTGGCATTTACTTCGCATAAAAAATGGACATGTTCATTTCTATGGCGAAGTAAAGCAGGCAAGTGGCATGCAACCCTGCGCACATGATTACTTGACATCTCAGTATAAGCGAAAGTAAAGTATTTACTTCGAAGTACTTTTCAATTTTTTTTGCACGTATTTCTTATGGGAGCTTTACTTACTGCATATCTCAGTATAGGCTTTTAAAGCGTAGAGCCCTTTATAATATAATAATAATAGCATTAGGAGCCGAATCGACTGGTAAGGCTAAGTTATAGTCAATGGTATGGTGCGCGAAGGGAAGGGTAGTGCTATAGGCCACTGTTCTGTGAGAAAAGTAGCTTGTTTTTATTGTTTATTTATTAAACTTTTTGGCTTATCACTTATCAAAACAGCAAACGAAACACATTCAACAACAAAGCCGAAGAAAAAGCCAGCAATAACAACAAAACATAAAGTGCCATGTGCTCAAATACCACAAAGTTCTCAAATGAGCATTTGATTGATTGTTCATTAAAAATTTCGCTTTCTGATAGATAACTCCAATCGTTTTTCGGTGGTCTGAGTGTAAAGGTCGTCTCGCTTAAAGCTTTGTGAAAGTGAATGTGGAATTGGGAGCTTTATTATTATAGGTAAAGTATAGAGTAAACAACTTTAATTAAGTATTATTATAAACAAGAAATTAGACTAGAAATTTAAGTGTAAAGTGTCATTTTTCAAAAAGTGAAAAAAATTACTTTAATATGTGGATAATATGATATCAACATATCGAAATTGTATTTATTTTATTTTTAAAATGCTATGAGAAGCTTTTTTTTTTTTTTGGTTTTACATTTTTCCATAATTGATCTTAATTGTGAAATAAGTTTTTCAATCGAATAGAACAAACTTAAATGAGTTTGTTGTGGTCATTTTTCAATTATATATGATTTGATTACTCAGTAATTTCTGCAATTTCTGAGAAAATATCAATTTTTTTTTTTAATTTTATCAATTAGAACTCCAAGAAAGGGAAGAACTTCTACCGTACTTTTATTTATTTTATGGACGAACTGAAATTATATATACATATATATCTATCCATATCATATTTACTGGTAATTTGATATTAATCATTTTTTTTTTTGTAAAGGTATGAATTTGCACTTTGACCATATTTAAGTATGTTTAATTGCGCTTACATTCGATAAATTTCCATTTTTTGCATTTCATTTGAAGGAATCCACACATTATAGGAAAGGCATTTTAGGTACGGATATTCATTTTTAATTGCCGTGATTCTAGTGGCAGTTATACAATAGCTTCGTAAAATCGATTAGTGAATTGCATATGCATGTGCATACAATAACTCGTTTCCATAATATAAATTTCTCAATCTCATGATTTTGATTACGAACATTTCTAAACAAAAGCACACCAGTATCAATTGAGTTTAGTTTAAGCGACATTTACAGCCATGTTCCATTAAAATAGGATCACATTACATGGGTCCTTAAATATTGTGTAAAGGTAAATGTTCCTAAGTTCGGCGAATTCCGGTAGTCGGCAATAGTTAGCTCGAATTAATTAGAACATCGACACTTATATACAAAAATCAACTTTCACATCAAAACATACTCGTCTCTCTATTTGTATTGAGTTAATTTGACTGGGGGAGTAGTTTTGCCCAATTTTGGCCTCATTCAGTACCAGTATTTGAACACATCTGGTAGTGTCGTTTTTTTGAAAAAAATTAAAAATATACATATATAAAAAAATACCCCCTATTCATAAACAAATTATAAATTTATAACATTGTTTAAGGGGGTCTTCTCATTGAGCAACTTTTTTTTTCGACTTTTTTTTTTTGCATTTATTTATAGCTTGGGTAGTTGTGAATATGCCCCTAAAAGGATTTTTTGAAATTCGAAATAGTTTAGAGGATATAGCCTTCTTTGTCGAGCAAGATCTGCGCTAAAACGAGTAATTTTTGCGTTGCTTCAAACTTTAAACGCGTTTATCTCGAAACCACGTTTTTCGAACTGGCGGCCATGATATCTCCAGTTCAACTGAACCGATTTTCATGAAACAAAGTGGAATCGACGCAGAATTGTCACCATTCTCGGGTGAACCTCGACCATAATTTTAAAAAATTTTTTACTATTTTTTTTTTTACACTAAACTACAAAAAAAAAAGCCCGAAATTGAAATTTTTTTTTGAATGGCCGCCATTTTGTCAAAAAAAATCACAAAATTAAGCTTGAGGTTCACCCGAGAATTACATCTATACTGATTATAACCCCGTTTTTTTTTCCATTTCGGACGCTCCGGAGACCCGGAATCGTGGCCGCCGTGACGGCACCTTTTTTTTCACCACCAACTTTGAAGTCTCATTACTTTTTGAACAGCCCACGTATCGAGGCAAAAAAATTTTTTTTATTTACTTTGAACCTTTTGTAATACAATAAATAAAAAAGTTTTCAATTATTCTTTGCGTTTTCAAATAAGAATTTTTTTAAAAAGGGTCCAAAAAACGGGTTTTCAATGAGAAGACCCACTTAAATGTCAAATTTCCATACAAAAATTGAATTTAAACAATGATTTCAATTTTAAATTTCCATATTATTTTTAAAAATTGTTGGACCAATAAGTTTTATTAAGGGCCAAAGTTACCACGCTGTTTAAATCATATTTAAATAAAATTTGAATTTTTAATTTTGTCATCAAACTTTTATTATAAATCTGATTTTTTTCCAATTTTTTTTGGATGCCGACCAGGGTGTATTTAATAAGGTGATAGCAGCTCTACAATAAAAACAACTCGACAAAAACAACAGGGAGGTTTTTATTGTGCCAAGTACGTACAAATGTCAAATATGTTGTTGTGAAGACAGAAATTTTAATACCAACTAATGAATACAAAAACAAATTTTGAAAACAAAGAAATTGTGACATTTAAATAGGAAAATAATAAAATAAGAAGAAGACATATGTGCTACTGCTACCACCTTATTAAATACACCTTGGATGCCGACATAGGGACCAAAAATTTGTTCATAATTTCCAATAGTCGACATTGCACAACTTCGCATACGATGACGTATTTGAGATCGATATTATGTATAAACCATGCAAAGCTAAAAACAATTACAGTGCTGTCTGGGTTGAGGGAACTAGTTCGTGCAAGGCCAGTTCCCTCAACCGAGACTGTTCCTTCAACTCAGATCAAGATTTAATAGAAGTTTTTAGCTTTTCAATTCATAAATTAGATCATTTTTATTTCAATTCTTGGAAACTTTTTCCAAAATTTCACTGTTTTTTTTTTAAAAAAGCTAAAAAATAATTTTTTTTTTTTTTTCATTATTCCACTTCGGCTTCTAATAATCAACTGACGCACAGCCGCGTGCTTTATTTCAAGCGGAAATGCAAAGACAGTAACGGTAAACATACAAAACATGTATGTGTATACATACATAAAAATGAGCATGCATATATGTATATTTACCTCCCTCAAGGGTTATCATTATGATTTACGGGCTTGGCAACCCCGCGGACCCTAGCCAACTGAGGGCCAAAACAGACCGACTGAGTATGGAGTCACAATTTGGTAGCGTCGTCATAGTACGGCGTGAACGGTTTGAGCATACGACCTACACTTAGCATGGCGTGTTGCAGCTATACTAGTTATAGCTGTATTCACGCTGTTAACTAGACATAACATGTTACCACGGGATCCGGTGCCCCGGGATGCGTTTTAGCATCTCGCCGGATATTGGGTTGGCCCTTCGGGGCGTTTCGTGGTGGCTGTGGTAATTTATGAGGTGTGGATAGCACCCCACCGAGGATAGCTAATTCGGTCCATACTCACTGATGAGGCAAGATGGGTACCTGGGGGAAGAATGCACACTTCCCCTGGGGCAAAAACCAAAAATCGTCTGGTGAAGCACCACGTGCATATACCGGACGCTAAACTGCATTATATATGTATATTTACCTATGTGCAATATACAACTAGATGAAACTTTTAGATTTGTTCCCTCAATCCAGTACTGATGAAATTGAGTTGTTCCCTCTACAGAGTACTCATGGAAAAAAAATTATGTGTTCCCTCAACCGGGGGTTCCCTCAACCCAGACAGCACTGTAGTTTCTAATACATTTACAAGAAAGAGAATAAAGGCTCAGTTACTCTTGATTGAACGTAACTTAACTTTACTTATTCAATCAGCTGACTTGATATGTTTAGTACATTTTGTATGGGAGCAGTTACTGATTACTTAATTTGACTTAAGATAAGATAATATAAGTTAAGTTAAGTTACGTTCAATCAAGAGTAACTGAGTCTTAATTCAATTGAAAGTATAAAAAAAATAGTTCTGTAGAATTTTGTTTTTCCTTTAACAGCCATGCCGAATATTAGAAAATCGTATGCCGAACTTATGCACGATCAGTGTTTTAATATGTAAATTGCTCCATGTTAACAAATCGCTTTGTAAAAACAATGAAGTGAATTTTAAACAATACCCATTACGGATATGTAATGAATTGATGTCATTTCAATAGCATTAACACATTACAAACAGCATCAATTCAAAAAAAGATATATTGTTTAACTGCCAAATACTGGTGCATGTACCGTAGAGATCGTATGGGTACCTGGACATAGCGATATTCCTGGGAACTGTACAGCTGATGAGCTGGCCAGACACGGCACCACTCTGACGGCTCCACGAACAGGCGAGCAAACAGAGGTTCCTCTTGCTACCTGTCGCCTTCTCATTGAGGAATGGGCCAACAGGTCCTTTCAAGAGAGATGGGAAAGCGGGGGTTTTTGTTAGAAAGCTAGACTAACTTGGCCACGCATAGGGCATAAACGGACTGAGGAATTACTCAGGATGTCAAAAACGCGTCTTTCGGTGACAGTCGGACTGTTGACCGGTCACTGTCTCATAGGTCCCCATGCCAGAAGGCTACGGGCACCTGCCTTCGATTTTTGCAGGAGTTGTCAGGATGAGGAGGAGGAGGAGGAAACTCCTCAGCACCTTCTCCTGCACTGCCCAGCCTTTGCTAAACTGAGATTTAAAACCTTGGGATATTACTTCTTTCACTCCCTATCGGAACTCGGGGAACTTAACCCTGTGAGGATAGCAAGCTTTATTGAGCGAACAAAATGGTTTATTAAATAGGTGTCCTGAATCCGTGGGTAACACAATGGACCTTCCTTGGTCTAAGTGCGCCACCTTCCTGGTGGGCGGCCCCTACAACCTAACCTAACCGTACCCTATAAGCAATAAAAATAGCTACGAACTTGTAAAGCCGCTTGTAAAAAATTGCACTTTAGACATTTGGGTATACATTTATGAGTATGTACAGTAAGGGTGCTATAGTGTTGTATGGAGATCCTTAGTAACGGGATTTCGACTAGCTAAAGGAAAAACGTTAAGGCAACAACATTGAACTGTGATTCAGACATCTACTCGGATGGTTTTGGCTAAGTCCATGTATTTTCAATAATCTATCTGCAGATAAGTTTTCCTCTCTCTCCTTCTCAAATGCAAGAATTGCATTGGCCATTTTCCGCTTGGTGTCAAATGAAGTATTCCCGTCAAATAACGCGAGAACAACTGTTTCATCACTCAAATACCAGAGATGTCCAGAAAATCTCTTCCACAATCGTTCTTACACAATACTATCAATTGAAGTATAGGCACGAATTGCTTTCAAAAAATTCAGGTCATTATTTAGAGCTTCGATTGCTCTTGTGGTGCTTCACGTTCGTGTCTTGAGTCTTTACATGCATCCAGACCGAGAGAGATATGCAAAGACCTAAGAAACGAACGTGAAAACAGTGAATAATGCGTTTCAAAAAATATTTGTTTTGAATTAATTTTATGAATAGAAACCACTAACCGATTTTAATGGTTATAGTCTCAAAGAACTCGTCATATATTGAGGTTTGCGGCATTTGACTCGAACATTTATTTTTTTTTACTAGGGTCATTATTTGGCCAATTAGGGGATGGAACCCAAAATTCAGTTTTAAAAAAAGGTAATAATTATAACATATTATTAAAACATACCAAAAACGAATCCAATATTCTTCATATTAGGCTGGTTTAAAAGGTAATTTTGTAAATTTTTCGAATATGCATACTGAACATGCTCGTTCTTGTTCCTACGGCATCTATATTATAGATTGAAGTTCGTGAGGCCTTTTTCTTTAATTTAAGCCTATTTTTGTATGGGGACCCCCCTAAGGAGGGGAGATAGAGGGTAGGTATGTTTAAAGAAAATATTTGGGGTAAAAAAATAATGGGGGTCGGTGATATACATCATCCCCCTAAGAGGGGTTTGACTGTAGTGACAGCCATTTTGTATGAAATTGTGATAAAATTAAGGTAATTTTGTATGGGTGACCCCCTAAGGAGGGGAGATAGGGTGTCAGTATGTTGGAAAAAAATGTTAGGGGGACAAAGTTGATGGGGGTCGGTCATACATTTGACTCGTCTAGGGGCACTCTGGGGCTAGTTACGACGGTGGGGGGAAAATTTATAAAAATATTTTTTTTGTATTGGAGCCCCCTTAAGGAGGAGAGATAGGTGGCATATTTGTTCAGAGAAAATATTCGGGGCAGAAAAATAATGGGGGTCGGTGTTATATTTTACCCCTCTAGGAGCGACTCTGGGACAGTTATAAAGCTTTTCATGGATTTTTTCTCGTTTTAACCCATCTTTGACCCCGATGAGGAGCCATTTGCCGACACCCCACCCTCCCCATTTTTTGGCTCATGCATTTTTATACCAAACCTCACAAAATAAGAGGTTACAGCGTATCAAATCTTTTTACTAAGAATCTCCATACAACACTATGTCACCCCTAATGTACATATATAATGCTATGTATTTATTTATTTATTTTAAAATTGCAACATAAAAAGTAAATTTTTGTGCTACAAATGATTGCCATAGCTAAATTCTTTGGCGTAAACCTTTCAAAAAATTTAATATGTAGATACCTACTTATTTCACAGTTAAGCCGAATATTTTAATTTAAGTAATTTTTCAGTTTTGTTTTCTCGAGCTCGGAATGCTTTTATTGAAGTCATTCACTTTTTGAAGCAAGTGAGAATATTTTATGTCACAATGCTTTTAATTTTGCATATATGAGATCAGCTTCTTGGAATAATTAATGAAGATAAAACCAAGTTGTTTTCCTCGCAAAAGTTGTATATTGGACTCATTTTTTAAGATTTATCAATTAAAAAATTTTTTTGTAGATAATTGTAGATAATTTTGTAAAAAATATTCATGGCTGCAAAAAATTTCAAAAAACACAACCCAAAGGAGTATATACAGTGAAACCCATTAAAAGTTACGTGCTCGTCAAACAACTGATATAAGAAAAAGAATTCTGCTCTTTAAGGGGGTCTTCTCATTGAAAACCCGTTTTTTGTGACCCTTTTTAAAAAAATTCCTATTTGAAAACGCAAAGAATAATTGAAAACTTTTTTTATTTATTGTATTACAAAAGTTCAAAGTAAATAAAAAAATTTTTTTTTGCCTCGATACGTGGACTGTTCAAAAAGTAATGAGACTTCAAAGTTGGTGGTGAAAAAAAAGGTGTCGTCACGGCGGCCACGATTCCGGGTCTCCGGAGCGTCCGAAATGAAAAAAAAAAACGGGGTTATAATCAGTATAGATGTAATTCTCGGGTGAACCTCAAGCTTAAATTTGGGATTTTTTTTGACAAAATGGCGGCCATTCAAAAAAAAATTTCAATTTCGGGTTTTTTTTTGTAGTTTAGTGTAAAAAAAAAAAATAGTAAAAAATTTTTTTAAATTATGGTCGAGGTTCACCCGAGAATGGTGACAATTTTGCGTCGATTCCACTTTGTTTCATGAAAATCGTTTCAGTTGAACTGGAGATATCATGGCCGCCAGTTCGAAAAAACGTGGTTTCGAGATAAACGCGTTTAAAGTTTGAAGCAACGCAAAAATTACTCGTTTTAGCGCAGATCTTGCTCGACAAAGAAGGCTATATCCTCTAAAACTATTTTGAATTTTCAAAAAATCCTTTTAGGGGCATATTCACAACTACCCAAGCTATAAATAAATGCAAAAAAAAATAAATTGCTCAATGAGAAGACCGTCTTAAATATCGTAAGATATATCATATCATAATATCTAAATGAACTTTAATCAAAATTTCCTTTAGCTGATGAAACTTTTACTGATAACACAGCTCAGCAAATCAAATATTTTTGTTTGGTGCCGAGATTTCGTTAAGATTTTTGTATAAAGGGAGCATTGGTAATATCAAGAAAAAAATTTTAAATATTTTCTGAGATGTAGTTTTGGAGCTATTTTGTGTAAAATCTATTTCGTAACTCAACAGAAAGCTATTGCATGGATGTGTCAACCGACTCGTAGCAATCTTTTAGGACAATTCGAGCCCTGGAAATATAATGTCAAGAAATTGGATAAACACGAGAAAGTCTGTAATCGATAGTATTTTTCTATAGGAACGAAGCTACAATAGTGCTTTTCTATAGTTGTAAAACTTTAAAAACAAATTAGATTACCGCTTAAGTAACTTATTATGATTGGTATCGAATCAAGAGCTAATATCGCTATCTATGAAATGGAACTTTTTTCAAGAAAAAAGAGCTAGTAGTTTTGGAGTTATGAGCTTTGTAATTCTAAAAAAATGGGGCATTTTTAATTATTTCTTCGATTTTTTCAGTTCATTTACCCTTTATGGCATAAAAGAATGTTACTAAAAAACTTTTTTATAGGGTTTGGAAGGTGTGCCTTAGCACTTAGTTCCGAACTAAAACCTTTTTGTTGTGGATTGAAGATGTGGAGAATATGGTAGGAATTGTGAACGATTTTAAGTTCTCATATTTGAAATACAAAAATTATAACCATGCAAATGTTTTCAGCTACATATTTGTTATAATGCTATGTTGGAAATTTGTCAATATGACTATGGAGGTAGAGCAATTTTAGCGGAATATTACACCCTAAATATTTATAATCTGTTGAGCACGTCGTTCTCAATTTCAGCATAATTATTAGATTTATGAAAATATTATATTTTTGTTATCTTATGCTATAAACAGAATAAGGGCGTAAGCGAATATTCGCCAGGCGAATACGCCGAAGAATTCACGCGGGTGAACACAATGACAGCGAATGGCGAACTCATGTTGTTTTCAGAATTTCGAAAAACTATGATTGAAAATATAAGTCATTGCCAGCAGAAAGTACAAACCCTCATTTTCGAAACAAAATTTCAAAGATTTTATACAAATGAATATGTTTTCTGATGTGTAAATTCTGCTATTCGCCAGTCGCCGGCTACCATTAGAATTAGATCTATTGCGGCGTTTTGACGCGGCGAAATTCGCTGTGTTGTGGGTAACTTCGTATAACCGTGTGTATTTTAAGCAACGACGTCGAGCAAATATTCGCTGACGCCCTTATTCTGTTTATAGCATTACGAGTACCACCCCTATCCAAAATTCTTAACCAAATCCCAGCACCAAAACCACTGTTGAACTGAGTAATTGGACTTTAATGCATGAGATCCATTCCGGCTAGGCAGTATGTCAATGTAAAATATCTGGAGATTCCAACATTTATAGCTCCAAATAAGCTATATATACCAAATTTATTTAATATTGTTATACATAATTGTTATTAATATTAATGTTATTAGTATGTAGAGGCGGACTGAACCCCACAACATGTACACCATTTACTAACAACCTATGGCTCTGGGATAGCGTAGGCGATGCGTTCTATGCTCTGGATCCCAGGGCAGGGTTGATATAATTTAAAATCAGTTGGTTTTAATCAGTGATTTAAATCAAGATTAAAATCAGTCATTTAAATCCGGATGATTTAAATACAAAATTTCTCCAATTTCATTTGCTTTGCTTCTTCTAGCGTATCTATATATAAGACCTTAGTAACTTATGGCTGCTCTGCCCATATTCTTAATTTGCTAGCTAAGGACCACAAGAAGTGAGATGGAACACTATGTGTGATTCACTAAAGAGTTATATTGACAAATGGCCAACATTGATGCAAATAGCTGATCAAAACAAAGATAAGATAGATAAAGAAATCGGAAATATAATTACAAATATGTCTACCAAAAGAAATGCTGAATACCTTGTTGAAAGATTGGAGCCCAATAGCTAAATCATTGGACAAAATTCAGAGTGACAGGTGCACAATTTCAGAATGTGTACATATATGGAAAGACCTGACGGTGCAGCTTGAAGATGTTTTGAGCGTAGCTTTAATGAAGAAAGTCATGAACCTGTACCGCCAAGCTATGACACCGGCTCACTTTTTGGCGTATATGATAAGTCCAAAACTGCCTCAAGAGCAATTATCAGAGAACGAATCTGAAGAAGCCCTAACATTTTTAGGGAACACCTACGGACAGACAGGAGTAAATTTCCTAATAAAAAATAATACAGTTGAAAGCAAAAAATGGGCCGTTTACAGGAGTTCTAACATAGCTGTGAATTTGCGATTACGATTAGTAATCAATTAAATTACATTTTTAAAAGGAATTGTAATGATTATAATAATCCTTATATGAGATTTTTCTGTAAGTAATTGATTACGAATACAAATAATCAAATTGGAATCAGGATTACTTGCGATTACGAAAAATAATCAAAAATAATCAAAAGTAATCAAAACAGTAATCCGACTACTTTTGAAGATTATTTTTGATTATTTTTGATTATTTTTTAGGGTTTTTGACATCATCAGCGCCAGTTGAAAGACTATTTTCTTTTGACATGCATAGTAAATGCTCCATGAAGGCAGTCACTGTCTGATTTTTATTTTGAAAAATTAGTTTTAATGAAGGCGATTACGAAAAATAATCAAAATTAATCAAAAATAATCTTCAAAAGTATTCGAATTACTTTTTTGATTACTTTTTGATTATTTTTGATTATTTTTTCGTAATCGCAAGTAATCTTGATTCCAATTTGATTATTTGTATTCATAATTCTTGGATTATTGGGCCAAACAGAAAAGAATCGTACTTAATCAATTACTTCAACTTTTGGATAAAAGTAATCAATTACTAATGACTACGATTAGTAATGATTACTTCACAGCTATGAGTTCTAATAAAACGAAGCAATTGTAAAAAATACCAATACTTTAGACTGGTGGCGAGCAATAGATAGCATGAAAAAATGTATAACGGAACAAGAATTCAAAATAATAGAACAACTGTGCACCGCAATCGCTTCTTCCGCCGGGGTGGAGCGAGTGTTTTTCTGCATTAAATTTGGTGCACAGTAAAATCAGAACAAACTGGGTACAACAAAAGCTGGGAAGCTCGTATTTTTATTGAAAAATCTTAATTGATGTATGAAATCTCTTTATTAAAATGTCAATGAATAAACTTTAAAAGCTTGCTGTGATCTATCTTATCTAATTGAATTTAGCCCAAAATAAAAATCATGACTTAAATCAAAAAAATCCGATTTAAATAAAAAAAAATCCAAAAATTGGATTTTTAAAATTTTTTTGATTTTAATCATGATTTCTATCAACCCTGTCCCAGAGTCCCAGGTTCGATTCCCGGCACAGGCGAAACGAAGTGTAATGTTCCAATAGGATATACACTCATACAAACACAAGAAAAACCTCCTTGGTATCACAATGGGCCGATTAACGGACTAAGTGGCAGCCACTTTAACCTACCTACTTACAACCTGTTCGCAACAAGTATAAAATCTTTCTTCAAAACCTGATTTAATATTTGTTGAAGACCAATGATTTAACTGTTCCATGTCATAATACTTATTTTTCCATCATTTTTTTTTTTTTTTTTAAATATAGAAATAACGCGTTTGTGGTAAACGTCTTTTGTTATGAAATACCTTACCACTGCTTTAATACTATCACTTCCAATTATTTAGATTTTTCCTTTTCTAAACCGGATGTTGTGACAAGTGCGCACATAATTTGCTTGTCTATTCAAAGTCTTAATAAAGGCTTAACCCTTTTGTCTACATATGGTTTTCATTATTTATGTACGTCACGAAATTTAAAATTGAAAAAAGCCCAAATGTTTACTTATCAAAACGTCAATTTTATCAATTAAAATAGAACACTTGTTATCGGAATATAATATTGTCAACATTGTATGATTTTTTACTTAACCAATTTTTTATACGAGTTTTTTGACGATTGAAATTTTTCAGTATCAATGTACTTATACAGGATTTCTTGCAATTATTTTGCGCCGAAAGTTTATTACTTTGGAATAGATTTACCGTTTAATTCAAATCCAAAAAAAAGTGTAGTATTTCTACAGAAGAAGGGAAATCATTAATAAAAACTCTTTGATATCTTTAAAATTTATCATTCAATGAAAAATATTCTCAAATTCAATAATCAGCCTCGAAAATCCTACCAATCTGACTCACTCTGTAGTATCAACTTAGCTTCTTATCAAAATGCAATAATTGTAAAAGTTAAACACCACATGTCAATGGAATTTACAGAACTTTGTTATCACCAAGATTTTAATTTTCAAATTATTTCTTTATTACTAGGGAAATAATGCCATAAAAATTAAAAAAAAAAAATTGCGTGAAAACCGATCAAAAAATGCCGCTAAAGTATCCAGATGAATGCATATGGAATATGCCCTTAGAGCCTCTCACTAATGCCCAAAAACAATTTTAAACAATATTTTTTGCCTATTTAATTAATATTTTCTTCTTCAACATAAAATAATTTTAATGAATTTTAAACTACAAAACATAGACCTAATAGCGCGTTTCTATATGGTGTTTAACTCTGAGATGTTTAGCTAAACACTTCGAGCGGTTCCACGTATGCGAGATGTTTAAGTTTCACATTTGTAGGAAAATCACTTGAAGGGAAAGAGGGACAGAATTATTAAATTCGGCAAAATGTAGGGAATTTGTGGTATATTCTTAAATATTAAGAGATATTTTGAATATAGTTTCTTGTCGATCAATAAAAACGACAAAATAAACGTCTCGTCTCGTGGAGTTGGAAGTGGAAAACTCAGAGAAAACTATATCTGAAAGAATTTAGGAGGATTATAATTTTACAACGGTTTTGAAATCGATTTCTGTGACATGGCCCATAACCTTAATTTTATTATTTTTGGTAAAAACTATCGTTCAGCATCGATACTCTACCAAGAATCATACAATACAAGATTATGCCTTCCGCATATTATACATTTTTTTTTCGAATTTTTCCGTGTGTAAAAAAATTTATGGAATTTTTTGTAGTTTGTAGGGAATTTTTTAGTTTTGCTTTTGGCAACATTTTTTTGTTTTTTGTTTTGATTTTCATATGACAGTTAGATATGTATGAAATTCCGATACGATAAATCGATTTTTTTCCTATCGATGAAAGTGTTTATGAGGTGTTAAAGAGATAAACACTTCGTTATCGCGTTTAACTTTTGTATGGCAAAACACGAGCTTAACACCTCGTTTAGGGCCCTAAACGCTTAAACGCGAGTTAAACACCATATGGAAATGCACTATTAAGGACATTTATCAGAGGAATGAGCTTGGAAACCTTACCGGCCTTTATTATTTATTGGCTTTAACGCATTTTTATACCCGACACACTCTGTGTCGAGGGTATATTGCGTTTGTGTGGTTGTGTGTAATACCCAGAACCAGTCGAGATAGACCATACAAAATTTATATAGAAATGATCAGCGTTACCAGGAGATTCGATTTAGACATGTCTTTCTGTCTGTCCGTCTGTTTGTATACAGTTTTCTTATCGAGGGAGTTGAGCTATATTGATGAAATTTGATATGCGTACTCACAGGCACATGAGTAAGCACAAGTTCGAGAATGAACCCAATCGGACAATTTTTAGGGGTACCTCCAGTAGTAGGGTATGTTACGAAAAACACAAAAACTGCTTTAAGATCGAAGTTTTTTAAGATATTTGGACGAAAGTTGATATTTGAACATGTTTAAAGGCAAGTAATATGATTTATAAAAACTGGAAAAGTGGGCGTGGCTGAAGGGCGTTTTAAGCACTTATGCTTCCTTTGTAGCCATAAACATCCTTCCAAAAAATTTTCTTGATCGGTCCATTATTAAGGGTACCTCCAGGACTAGGGTCTGCCACAAAAATCCCAAAACTGCCCACAAATCGGTCTTTTTCGAAATATTTGATTGAATCTTAGGATTTGAGCGTATATCTAAGCCTACGATTAAAATTCAGAAAAATTTGAAAAGTGGGCGTGGCAAAGGTCAGTTTTCATAAAGAAGTTTAACAAAAGTCGGTATATACGGCCCCTTATGGTCTTAAACACCTCTTGATATTAAAAATTATTTGAACAAATGTGTCTGTGTCAGGTATTCTATTGTCAGGCTCGCCTGCCTATAACACCCTTACATGTTTTTTTTATCATTTTTTGTGCATTATTTTTCGAGCCCTTCTTATAACCATAAATTTCGGAAATGGCGCATCTTTTCCAAATTCTTCCATACATATATCCAATATAACATTTCGATTTTGGAATCGAATTATACATACACAAAATTTTATAAATTTTTAAAACATATTTTCATAAATAACAAACAAAAAAATTACCCAGCAAACATTTTCTGAGTGCTCCGAAATGAGTCTGAAATATATGTAAAATAAGAAGCTCATATTTATGAGTCCGAAATGAGTAAAAAATGTGTAGAAAATAAGAGCCTCATATATATGAGTCCGAAATGACTCAAAATATGTCTTAAATAAGATGCTCATATTTCCGAGTCCTATATGAGTCAGAGATATGACAAAAATAAGAGGCTCATATATCGAGGGCCTAAATGGTCATAAATATAGGAGGCTCATATTTATGAGTCCTATTAATCAATAAATTTTTTTACAGCATACGATTATAAATATCACTCAAAATTTTTTTTAGTCTTTTTAAACTGAGTAATATGAATGCTATAGAATTCATATAAGGCTCATATATGATCGGAAAAAAGAGTCAAATATGAGTGCGGAAAGAGTCATATATGGCTCATGTTAAGAAGGAAATAGGAGTCAGATATGAGAGCAGAAAGACTTCGGACTCATAAGACGACCTTCGCAAGAAGAGAAACACGCTCTTTAAGACTCTTAAGGGGGTCTTCTCATTGAAAACCCGTTTTTTGGACCCTTTTTAAAAAAATTCTTATTTGAAAACGCAAAGAATAATTAAAAACTTTTTTTATTTATTGTATTACAAAAGGTTCAAAGTAAATAAAAAAAATTTTTTTGCCTCGATACGTGGGCTGTTCAAAAAGTAATGAGACTTCAAAGTTAGTGGTGAAAAAAAAGGTGTCGTCACGGCGGCCACGATTCCGGGTCTCCGGAGCGTCCGAAATGGAAAAAAAAAACGGGGTTATAATCTGTATAGATGTAATTCTCGGGTGAACCTCAATCTTAATTTTGTGATTTTTTTTGACAAAATGGCGGCGATTCAAAAAAAAATTTCAATTTCGGGCTTTTTTTTTTGTAGTTTAGTGTAAAAAAAAAAATAGTAAAAAATTTTTTAAAATTATGGTCGAGGTTCACCCGAGAATGGTGACAATTCTGCGTCGATTCCACTTTGTTTCATGAAAATCGGTTCAGTTGAACTGGAGATATCATGGTCGCCAGTTCGAAAAACGTGGTTTCGAGATAAACGCGTTTAAAGTTTGAAGCAACGCAAAAATTACTCGTTTTAGCGCAGATCTTGCTCGACAAAGAAGGCTATATCCTCTAAACTATTTCGAATTTCAAAAAATCCTTTTAGGGGCATATTCACAACTACCCAAGCTATAAATAAATGCAAAAAAAAAAAGTCGAAAAAAAAAGTTGCTCAATGAGAAGACCCCCTTAAGACTCTTAAGAGAGTTCATTATGAGGGCTCCGACTCCTATAAGGATTCATATATGAGTCTTTTAGGACTCAGAATGTTTGCTGGGTAGTTCTTAAATGAAATTTGATTATTCCTTTTATCAGCTTGATAATCTAGTCTACAATGAATTCGATTGAAAATTCAGCTGCCCATCATTATCATTTTTAACACATTTTTTTTTTTTGCAGCATCATGTAATTTCTTGATATTATTTTTTTATTGGCAGTGATATTAATGCCGAAAAGAGCAGTAATGGAAACTTGGCGTTCGTTATAGATAATGCTTGCTATTTTGATAGCCCTAACGTAAATAAATCGACGAATAAAGATAACAATGATGTATATATTTTTTGACCTCGTTCTTCTTTGTTTTTAATAAGTGCAAATGTAATTATAACATCTTCATTGCTTGGTGTAGAAAATATTATTTATTGAACTTTTTTCAGGCAGTTTCGTCTTGAAAAGTTTCCTAGAGGGACCACTCTTACCACGTTTCATCCCTACAAACAACTTACCTAAAGCTTAAAATATTTGTGAGGGATTTGAAAACAAAGTTATTAGATCTCAACTACAAATGCAAGGAAGAGATCTTCCTCCGAAACAAATTTTGATATCAGTATCAATGATGCTTTTAATACAAATGTATTCGCTTATTGCTTCACATATGTATTTATTTAATGACTTCAATTGAACCTTATTTGTATACCATTACTGATATCACTTCACGGCAGTCCTGAATAACATGAAGGCTCCGAGATTTTTTTTTCAAACTTTTTTTTTTTACCAAAAATTACAAAAAATATTTTGTTTTATTCAATAATGAAGTCAATCCGCTTTCAGTTGAAAAACAACTCAAATTTCAATATGCATATATGAAACCTCTCAACTGCGGACACCCTCATGTGCGGCTACTTTTTTTACACGACTTTTTTCCACTCCCATATGCGGGCAAAAAGTTCGTCATCGTCAGCGTCCACATATGAGACGTTTCACGGTATATATATATATATATTTTTTTTTTTATTTAAACATACTCATATTTATCATTTTGGAAATTTGAATTTCATACCACTGTTTATCTTATTGCGGTAGAATAAACAAATAACCTGCACGTTCGAAAACTTGAATACTACTTTTCTCATTGACGACTACGTCAAAATGCAAAAAAAAAAAAAAAAAAACAACCTTCCATAATAAAGCTTCGAATTAATTTTAAATAACTACAGTAAAAATCGTTTATAACGATATTAAAGGGACGGACCAGCAGAAATCGATCGTTATAACCGGTAATCGCTATATCCGGTAACATAAATATTGAGAAGAAATTTTATTTGTTTAATTTTTATTGAGTTTTATTGCATTTTTTTTTTAACTTTCCAGGCATGAAAGAAGTATTTACACCGAGAGAAATAACACCAGTTAAATCAACTACTTAGAACAGTTAAAGTAAGAGTGGTCAAATAAATTGTATTCCGCGTTAAATACACTGAAAAAGGCAGTTAAATGAACAGTTGAAAAACAGTTACTTTTTATGTTCAAATTCGCTTTCGTTCACTTAGACGTATAAGTTCGCATTCTGATCAACCGTCTCCGGAGTTTTCGATTGCTTAGTTGTTTAAGCTGTGACTCGACAGTCGTGAGCTTCGGGGTTCTATCCCTGCTGGCGGCGGGAATTTTTCTGGATTTCTTTTTTTAATTACAGTTTTTTTTTTTTTGTTCAGAGTGTAGTTGTTTTGGAAGACAAAAATTTTCTCCTAAATTTTTAAGGTTTTAATTTATTTAATTTTTTTTTTAATGGTTCATTTTCAAGCAAAAAATGTTGGGAGTGAAACAATTCCTTAAGCACGTTCCCCAAAACTTGAGCAACCATAAGCTCAAGTGAGCATTTTGAACAACAAATTAAATTCGTTCGCCCAGCAAAGTGGAGGTCAGCGGTTCAAGGCTCGGCCGAGGCGAGAAAATTTAAAGAGATGAAAGAGAAAAAGATTTAAATAGAAACAAATAAATAAAGAAAAAATATAATAATTTAATAAAAAGAAAAAATATTAATAAAAGAAGATAATAAAAAAAGTCAAAGCAAAAATTTTATTTTTTTTTCCCAGTCGCTGGTGACAGTTGATTTAACCGCGAGACAGTTATATCAACCACCAGGTAGTTATATCCTTATTGACTGTGTTTGTACTGTTGAATTGACCGCTACTACACATAAGCTAACAATTAACGGTGAACTCGGTTATTTTAACCCGCTTTTTCAGTTAATATAACTACCTTTTTCTCTCGGTGTATTTACATTATGTATTACCCTTAAATAAGAAACATAAAGGAAGTTTTTTAAACAAAAGCATTATTTCGGTAATATAAAGAGGTTACACAAAAGTAATTAGTTACTATATGACATATCGCTCTTTTTATCCTAAACCAGCACAATTCAAAAATCCGCATTTCTCGTAAAACATCCAGACACATTCACAAACTTCGAAAGAAAATATTTTTACTACGTTGTTAGTATTCTTAATTAAAGCTGAAGATATTCATTTCAAGGTTAATTTTCAAAGTTCGTACAGTAAAATTGAATTTTTTAATTGTTTTGTAAACTTTTGAAAAAAGATTTCTCGGTTCAGTTTTTTTTTTTTTTTTTTTTTTTTTTTTTTGTCGAAAGCTTAAAATGAACTCATTAAAGTTATTATTTCAAGCAGTAAATTTTTTTTTTTTTTAAGTTGACATCTTTCGATAGTCGGAAAGCCTGTTTTGCACGAAAAGCCCCTATTACACGGTACACGTCAGCAGTTGAATGCCGGGTAGTGCAAAAGTTCTACCTATAAGGGGTCAACGCTGTTAAAGTAAATAGAAAGGAAGTAACGAGCTCATTCTTTTGAAGAAAGTAAATCAGAGTAGAAATTTCGATGACAGGTCGACAGAAATATAAAAAATATGTGATTTAAATGCAAGCCTGTGAGTCCGATTACTTGTAATTAGCTTAGCGTATGCGTTCAAGTAGCGAAAGTACGTCAAAGTATCTACCAAAGTAATTATTTGTTTTTATACCCAGCGTAAGCGGGGTATATTAGTTTTGTGCGAATCTTGTAACAGGGAGAACTATGCTCCGGAGATATAGACAAATGTATATATGTTAGAAATGATCAGGATCAAAAACTGAATCGATTTAGACATGTCCGTCCGTCCGTGGTCGGATCTCTTCCGAAACGGCTGGACCAATCAAGTCGAAATTTGGCACACAGGTATATCGGGATCCGAGTATGATCCTAAAATGGGAGACATCCGCCCACTGTCACGCCCACAACTGAATATAATGTGTTTTCAGTAAAATGCTTGTAACTTGCGACCCACTCAACACATTCCATTGATATTTGGTGTACTGGCTAAATACTACGAAAAATGACATATTCTGACAAAAAAAAATGGACGTCGCCCTCCTCGAGCCACGCCCACAAATAAGGGCTTATCGTAACTTGTGAAGTAAAATGACGTAGAAGCTTCAAATCCTCAACAAATCGCCTCGAATAACATTGTAAGCGACAAATTTCACATATTTGGAAATTAGTCAAGTCAGTCAGTACTAGCTAAGTCCTTTCTCTTTTTTTATTTATTGAAGTGTTGAGAAATTTCCAAGATTTGACCAAATAAGAACACATTTTTGATAGCTTTAAGGGCTCGACAGTGAAAGTTCGAAAAATAGGCAAAAAACTTGTCGCTTACAACGTTATTCGAGGCGATGATTCAACTGACAAAAAGAAAATTATGTGGTTAGAGACATTTGCTCTTTCACTGTCACACACACGTGTGATTTAAAAAAATTTTCTAAATTGAGTTTTAGGGGTCAGTACAATAGGCCAAAGTTTGAATTTATAAAATTTATTTAAATTTTTCAGTGCTGTTCTGTTGACAGCTGTGTACGTCGCGAAATAATTGAAATTTAATATTTCTGTACCTATCCTGGGTTGCTCTATACGCTTTTCATGAAAAACGTCCCAGAAGTCAGTAGGTCGCCTCCGATATTTGTGACATGCCAAAGTGCCAGTCCTTGATGACTAGCCATTTCACCTACCACATGAACCTGAATGAGTAGATAGGTCTCAGCTCACATTTCCCTATTCGCTGCGTATGATTGTTTTTGCTGTTGTCTGCTTTTACGTCGCATTCTGATCATTTGCCCGTCAAGCGTTCGATAGCGCAGTGGTTCAAACTATGACTCGATAGCCGGGAGGTTCGGGGTTCAATCCCTGCGGGCGCGGAGAATTTTTCCTAAATTTTTTTACTTTTTTTATATATGGGGGAAAACACGTCAAGTGTACCAGGTGGAAAAATTTTTCTCTCCGATTTCGATGAAAGTTGGTGATGATGTTGTGCTATTAGAGTACAAAATTTGTGCAAAAGGAGGGTAGTCAAAACGAAGCGGTTGCTGAGATTACAGTTTTTTTTTTTTTGTTCAGAGTGTAGTTGTTTTGGAAGACAAAAATTTTCTCCTAAATTTTTAAGGTTTTAATTTATTTAATTTTTTTTTTAATGGTTCATTTTCAAGCAAAAAATGTTGGGAGTGAAACAATTCCTTAAGCACGTTCCCCAAAACTTGAGCAACCATAAGCTCAAGTGAGCATTTTGAACAACAAATTAAATTCGTTCGCCCAGCAAAGTGGAGGTCAGCGGTTCAAGGCTCGGCCGAGGCGAGAAAATTTAAAGAGATGAAAGAGAAAAAGATTTAAATAGAAACAAATAAATAAAGAAAAAATATAATAATTTAATAAAAAGAAAAAATATTAATAAAAGAAGATAATAAAAAAAGTCAAAGCAAAAATTTTATTTTTTTTCCCAGTCGCTGGTGACAGTTGATTTAACCGCGAGACAGTTATATCAACCACCAGGTAGTTATATCCTTATTGACTGTGTTTGTACTGTTGAATTGACCGCTACTACACATAAGCTAACAATTAACGGTGAACTCGGTTATTTTAACCCGCTTTTTCAGTTAATATAACTACCTTTTTCTCTCGGTGTATTTACATTATGTATTACCCTTAAATAAGAAACATAAAGGAAGTTTTTTAAACAAAAGCATTATTTCGGTAATATAAAGAGGTTACACAAAAGTAATTAGTTACTATATGACATATCGCTCTTTTTATCCTAAACCAGCACAATTCAAAAATCCGCATTTCTCGTAAAACATCCAGACACATTCACAAACTTCGAAAGAAAATATTTTTACTACGTTGTTAGTATTCTTAATTAAAGCTGAAGATATTCATTTCAAGGTTAATTTTCAAAGTTCGTACAGTAAAATTGAATTTTTTTAATTGTTTTGTAAACTTTTGAAAAAAGATTTCTCGGTTCAGTTTTTTTTTTTTTTTTTTTGTCGAAAGCTTAAAATGAACTCATTAAAGTTATTATTTCAAGCAATAAATTTTTTTTTTTTTTAAGTTGACATCTTTCGATAGTCGGAAAGCCTGTTTTGCACGAAAAGCCCCTATTACACGGTACACGTCAGCAGTTGAATGCCGGGTAGTGCAAAAGTTCTACCTATAAGGGGTCAACGCTGTTAAAGTAAATAGAAAGGAAGTAACGAGCTCATTCTTTTGAAGAAAGTAAATCAGAGTAGAAATTTCGATGACAGGTCGACAGAAATATAAAAAATATGTGATTTAAATGCAAGCCTGTGAGTCCGATTACTTGTAATTAGCTTAGCGTATGCGTTCAAGTAGCGAAAGTACGTCAAAGTATCTACCAAAGTAATTATTTGTTTTTATACCAGCGTAAGCGGGGTATATTAGTTTTGTGCGAATCTTGTAACAGGGAGAACTATGCTCCGGAGATATAGACAAATGTATATATGTTAGAAATGATCAGGATCAAAAACTGAATCGATTTAGACATGTCCGTCCGTCCGTGGTCGGATCTCTTCCGAAACGGCTGGACCAATCAAGTCGAAATTTGGCACACAGGTATATCGGGATCCGAGTATGATCCTAAAATGGGAGACATCCGCCCACTGTCACGCCCACAACTGAATATAATGTGTTTTCAGTAAAATGCTTGTAACTTGCGACCCACTCAACACATTCCATTGATATTTGGTGTACTGGTAAACTACGAAAAATGACATATTCTGACAAAAAAAAATGGACGTCGCCCTCCTCGAGCCACGCCCACAAATAAGGGCTTATCGTAACTTGTGAAGTAAAATGACGTAGAAGCTTCAAATCCTCAACAAATCGCCTCGAATAACATTGTAAGCGACAAATTTCACATATTTGGAAATTAGTCAAGTCAGTCAGTACTAGCTAAGTCCTTTCTCTTTTTTTATTTATTGAAGTGTTGAGAAATTTCCAAGATTTGACCAAATAAGAACACATTTTTGATAGCTTTAAGGGCTCGACAGTGAAAGTTCGAAAAATAGGCAAAAAACTTGTCGCTTACAACGTTATTCGAGGCGATGATTCAACTGACAAAAAGAAAATTATGTGGTTAGAGACATTTGCTCTTTCACTGTCACACACACGTGTGATTTAAAAAAATTTTCTAAATTGAGTTTTAGGGGTCAGTACAATAGGCCAAAGTTTGAATTTATAAAATTTATTTAAATTTTTCAGTGCTGTTCTGTTGACAGCTGTGTACGTCGCGAAATAATTGAAATTTAATATTTCTGTACCTATCCTGGGTTGCTCTATACGCTTTTCATGAAAAACGTCCCAGAAGTCAGTAGGTCGCCTCCGATATTTGTGACATGCCAAAGTGCCAGTCCTTGATGACTAGCCATTTCACCTACCACATGAACCTGAATGAGTAGATAGGTCTCAGCTCACATTTCCCTATTCGCTGCGTATGATTGTTTTTGCTGTTGTCTGCTTTTACGTCGCATTCTGATCATTTGCCCGTCAAGCGTTCGATAGCGCAGTGGTTCAAACTATGACTCGATAGCCGGGAGGTTCGGGGTTCAATCCCTGCGGGCGCGGAGAATTTTTCCTAAATTTTTTTACTTTTTTTTAATATTAGAGTTTTTTTTTTTTTGTTCATAGTTCAGTTATTTTGGAAGACAAACATTTTCCCCTACATTTTAAAGGTTTTATTATAATTTTTTTTTTAATGGTTCATTTTCAAGTAAACATTTTTTGGAGTGAAAAAATTCGTTAAATACGTTTCCCAAAATCTGAGCAACGCTAAACTCAAGTGAGCATTTTGACCAAGAAATTAAATTCGTTTGTTTAGCGTAATGTTTAAGGCGTTCGCCCAGCGATCTGGTGGTCAGCGGTTCGAGGCTCGGTGGAGGCGAGAAAATTTTAAGAGAAGTAAAAAAAGATTTAAAATAAAAAATAGATCAACAAAAAAATATTAATAATTAATAAAATAAATAAATTTAAAAAAAGTCAAAACAAAAAATGAAATTTTTCTTTTTTCTCAGTCGCTGGTGCTAGGCCATTTTCCTGCCCCTTTTCGCTAGCGAAATGACTGGTTAAAGGTGGCGCATAAAAGGACGACCTGTCCCCGGCAATGAGATCGTAATGTTAAATTCGCCAGCGTCTTGGATAGGAAAGGGACCGATCCCCCACACCCAGTGACTAGTGAAATCGCTAGTGTTGTGGTGGCTCCGCTGACTACTGGGGTATGGTATGATTTTTCACAAGAACTGGGGAGCAACCAACGAAAATTACGACGAAAACTTCTGGCAGCATTTTGTGTACATTTCTTGAGTTTTTTTTTTTTGTATGGAGTTTTCGATTTCGTGAGCATTTTTTTTTGATCTGGAGAGCGGCCTCATATTTTAAATGTAACTTAAATAACGTTGAAAGAATTTTTGTTTTTCGTTTTGTATTTTAAGTTAGTATATTTTTAGGCAGTCAAAAATTTTCAAACCTTGAGTCGTGGTAGCGACCCCTAAAACTCAATTTCAAAAAAAAAAAAATGATGAGTTCGTTTTTTAGGTAGTAGAACCGAATTCCAAGGTAGTTCGGCAACTTTCAAATTTAGGAGCACCCTAATATATATATGTGTAATTTGGACTTTTTTCTTTCATTTTAGAAGGCGATGTACTTTAACTACCAAAATAATGTACCTGCATAAACTAGAATCGAGCGAGGTCAGCCGAAAATTGTGACAAAATATTACATCTCGAATCGGCTGATTCCAGCAATCAATGTTCAAATAACAATAAGGATAACTATACCCTTTATTACTTTGGTTTTATAGTTTTGTTTTATTATTATTATTGTTACTATTATTATTATTTTTATTATTATTATTATTATTATTTTGGTTAAACCAAAACATTCCAAAGAAATTATTGTTCCAATCGTTTGATATGAATTCCTCACGTTCGAAAAATCAACGTTCCTTAATTAACTCCGACGAAGTTGTTAAGCCTCCACGAGTGATCGAAGCAAACCGGTCTCAGACGCAGAGTTGTCTAGACTGTCGAACTCAAGGAAGTAAGTTCTATCAATACATACCTACATATATATATATCATGTGCTTCAGAAGTTGTGGTAAAAGCTGTTTTGTTTTTTCAGACAGAATACCGGCGCGTTTAGTTTTATATTTTCTTTCTTGGTCGGGATTCTTAGTTTCGTTCATGATGCGCAATGACATAAACTTTGCCTTGATAGCAATGACAAGCTCGCAAGTTGACGACACAA